>JAVRXN010000014.1:8971315-9188815 GCA_033556935.1 Timema podura | reverse complement strand
GTATATTTATTGTTTATTTAAAAGCTACTAAACTTGATTTATAAATCCGTCATAACTTTTTTTTAAAAAAAAGTATATTTCATATCAACTAAACAATATAATTACAATAGTGTTTTTTTTTAAAATTTATCACAAAAAATTAATACAAAGAATACCAAATGTTTTTATTATTTTAGTAATTTATTGCTTTAATTTAAATCAACGTTATTTTAATGGTGTCGGGAAAATTGCGTCCGGGAAAACTGCGCCCTCGCATGAATCATCCATCACCCAGACATAATAATGGTGGGAAAACTGCGCCCCATGATTACCTTTGAGTGGCTCTGATCTCACCTAAATTAAATGTATTAACAATGATCTTGTGGTGCGCACTTATCTCCACTATCTCTCTCCTCGACCACTTAACGATTGTTTCACCAAAAGCGGCCCGTAATAGGTATCGGTTCATCGCATCCTTTTGTTTAGGGGAGGGGGTATTACAAATCGACTCATCGCACATCATGAGGTCTTGAGAGGTCAAAGTACTTCGATTCATCGCATGTCTCTTTGCCTGTTGTTTAGGTTAGGTTAGGTTAGGTTGTTTTCAATTAAATAAAGATTAGTGTGTGTATTGTAAGCATTTGATGTGAACATATAAATTGAAGTTACCAAACTATTACCTTTTACTCAATTTTTTTGAATCTAGGCTAGACTCTTCAAACACTTTGTTAGGTCCTTGGGAGTACTTGTTTTGTAAGTGTGTAAAACATTATGTGGGGCTCACTTTTCCCACTAATGTGTGATAATTGATAGGAGGGAGCTAATTTTCCCTTTTTTCTGGGAAGAAGCAATTTTCCCTAATCCTTTTAATGTGTTAAAAATACACTCAAATCATGGAATGTAACTGAAATAATAACTCCAACATGTTTTTTATTTATAACAATTTATTACATAGCCCAATAAATGTTGAGATTGCCATGCGTATTAATTGAAGCAATATTTTATTTATTTTGACGAAAAAAGTTTAATCTTATAAAAACAAATTCAAAAATACTGTTTTCAAATCGTGCTCACTCCCTTCCTTCTCCCCTATTTTTGTGCTTAAGATCCCAAAATATAACTCCCCCTCTAAAAATAATATTCGATGTTAACTAGTGTAAACAAAAAATAAGAAAAAGATAAATCAAAATTTGACCTTTTGACCTCAGATTAAGGGTTGCGTGAAAGTCACAAGACGATACAACCCTAATCCCACACCCACCCTCTGCCTCTCTTCTAATCTCACGACACTAGCGCTACCACAATGTACCATACCTTGATAAGAAGCGCTTCGTGTGGTAAATTACCAACTAGAAACAGACAAAGCCAGGCATGCTACTGTTAATTTATTCGCACCGGTAAAAAAGAAACCCTTAAATGAGGCCTGAGCTAGTATAACAGCGGTATTATTGGATTTTTTTACTATTTTTATTTATTTTTTCTAGGAGTTTAAGAGTTTTAAGAATAAAAGAGCATCTATGACTCGGTGTATGGATATTATTATTATTATTATTACTAGCACCGTGTCTTACTACCAGTTCGGTTTATACGCACTTACGCTAATGTGTAATGGTAGGGTAATTGTGAGATGAAATGGAGGACCTACAGTTTAACGTGGGATCCGAACCACGGTGGAGGCCTGGAATTCCACACATTCACAAGTTGTGATTAATACACGTCTTGTCAGAGGTGACGGAAGGGTTTGTAAATCAGATAGATCTGTGCCGGGACCGAGGATTGAACCCCGGACCCCTTCACAGAAGTCTTACACCTTACCTCTAGACCAGCAGGTCACCTGTATGGATGTTGTTGAAGCGAAGGGAGTATGCAAAGATAGGGAAGTGTGGAGAAAGTTAGCGAGTGTAACATCTATTAAGTTACAAGAAACAATAATATAATAATAACGTAATCATATATTAACTGTCACCGAAGTTACAAGAAACTAGGACAGTGAAACTAAATATAAAACATTCTAAATATGGTAATTGATACTCACCCCCCTGTCAGCATTTGACCATATAACCAAAACATCAACATAACCACCAGCCAAGTAAAAAATACATCCGGGCCCCATATATTATCAGTTAATCAAATTATATTATTATCGTTCTATGATTTATATTTCTTCTATCCCGCCTAAAAAAGGTACCAATGTTGTCACAATAATGAAAACTTACCTTTTACAGTTAGGTCCTATTCTTTATAAAGATAGGTGAACTGGTGGTCTAGGGGTAAGGTGTCAGACTTCTGTGCTGGGGGTCCGGGGTTCAATCCTTGGTCCCGGCCCAGATTTATCTGATTGCCAAACCCTTCCTTCACCTCTGACAAGATGTGTATTAATCACAACTTGTGAATGTGAGGAATGCCAGGCCTACCACCGTGGGTTTGGATTCCACGTTAAACTGTAGGTCCTCCATTTCATCTCACAATCACCCTTACATTGTACATTAACGTAAGTGCGTATAACCCGAACGGGTAGTAAGACGCGGTGCTAATAATAATAATTTATAAAAGATATTTGGTGTGTGTAGCGATCCGGCTGGAGAACATTTACATATATACATAGATATATTGTGCATTGTTTATATGGGTCAGTCTGCAATTTTATTTAGTATTTTATTGGTCATTTTGTATGTCCTCCCTCTGTCCCTTAAGGACGCAGGACGGTTACATGAGGAAGGATTAATTACGAGTTGTTTTTTGAGCTGTATGAACAGTTTCTTGCTTACTCCGTAAGGAAACGGTGTGATTTTGTGTGTTATGTATGTGTGTATGTATGTATGTGTTTGGTATGTATTATTTTTTCATCGACAGTTCTATGATCAGTAAAACAGTCACAGTAATTCTATAATGCAATTGAGAATCTACTCCGAAATACCGTCAAGTAATAAGTTTGATAGGATATAACTCGATGTAATCAGGATTTATGGCCGGTAAGCGGATTACAGTTCTATTGAGATCGATCAAACTTTTTTTTATGAGTGTGTGTGTGTGTGTGTGTTTTAAAGGGAATGCTGTACCCCAAAGCTATTCTCAAAATAACTAAACAAGTTTTATTTTATTTCTGTCAAAGATTTTTTTTCTCTATCATTATTCTCGGTCTCGTGTTTTAACTAAGACGAAAATTGTTGTTAAAATAACATATATTTAGAATTTTTTTTACCAAATTAATCGATTCCATATCCGAAACAAAATATCAATATTTTCCGTTCTGAAATTGAAGCAATCATATATATAAATTTGGGGGGAGGTGGGGGCAGTTTTGAACACTCGAATTTTCACTTTTATTAATATTTTTTTAAAAAGTGTTCATAGATACTCTCTATATGAGATAAAACAGGAGATATTATCTTCTTTATAAGGTATATATATATATTATTTTTTTAAATTTCAAATATGCTCATATTTTTATTCTAACGAACCAAATAATACCATCATTACTTGTTTTTTGACGCGTTTTACTATCTATCATGGCTATCCACAAATAATTAAACTATTAACGTAGACATGAAAAAGGTGTTCGAGGAAATCTACTCTCATCTGTGTATGGGGTGAGGTGGGGGGAACATAAATTTAAAAAAAACCTTTTAGTATACACCGTACCAGAGTTCGACGCGCCGACCTCCCTTTTAACGAACAAACCATTCTAGAGAACATGGACTTTTTTACACGTGTCTGCCAATGCAATAATAATGATAGTAATAATAAAAATATCGTTTTTATTTGGGTAAAATTATGGTTGAGAGTGTGGGGGATGAGAGAAATGGCCAGTGTTTTTGAAATTTTCCTTCAAAAAAAAAAGTTTTTTGACAAAAAAATCAAATATTCTTCCAGTAGAAACATAGAGTTTAATTTTCTCACACGATGATATCAACAGTTGTTGAATATCTGTAAGGGTGTCCTGGAATTTAATGACAACTTTTTATCTTCATTTAAAAAGTTTCTCATTTAATGCCGCTAAGCTCATGACAGATATTCAACAACTGTTGAGGTCATCAGGTGAAGAAAATTAAACTCTATGTTTATACTGGAAGAATATTTGATTTATTTTGGCTGAAAAAGGTGTTGATATAAAAACTTCAAAACATTACCATTTTATCGTGTTCCCTGCCCTCTCACCTCAAAGCCAGTGCCGAGGTCAGTAGTTTTGAAGGCACATAGTGCCTTGTTGCACGGGACCGTCATTCCCAAAGTTTACTGGCCACCACACCCCTTTCGACGTCAAAGTTATAACGGGAGGGGGATGGAGTGGGTGGTTAATTTATAGTCAATGCTAAACTACTGCTTCGAATCCTCTTTGCAATATTACCCATAAATACAATCTAACTTGGACCTTATTCATATATCGACACAATAATTCATCACAATTTCCCGACTACATCATTTTACCGCTGATTTATTGGGCAGGTTTGACCTCCAACAAACTTTTAGTATTTTTTTAATGGAAGGATTTTTCAGGTATTTCTTAATAAAAGTTTGTATGGATATAGTTATATTACCTATTTGTAGATATTAGTATGAATAGTACCTGCTTTCAGTGGCTGCACGGTCTAACGCGCTACTCTAGCAGTAGACTAGACTGCCAATGATTGGAGATTGAGGTTCGAATCTCGGTTGGGTGTACTGAGGTATTTTCCCCAAAATATTTTCCATTTCTCCCTCCACTCAAATGTGGATCCATTTCCTCTAAATATAACCTTACTAATCCATAAAGCCGTAATTGGTACATAGCGTATAAACCCAAACGAGTAGTAAGGAAAAAAAAAAAAAATATGGATAGCATATTTAGGTTAGGTGTCAAATATTCAGGTAAGCCACTGCTTAAACCAGTATTAAATATAGGTCCATCTAAATATTCGGACGGCTTTTGACATAATAATATGCTTATTAATTGTTTTTATTTTTCCTTTCTAAGAGAGGTTTAAAAAAAAATCCTTGTGTTGATGCGGTGAAGGCTTTGGTAAATAACAAAAGGTGTGAGAGGTTGAATAAAGTTATAGCACTAATATCCTTGAACACCTTGAGATTATTAGACCGCTGTTGGGTGTCAAAGAGATGCCGTTCTTTTGAGTGCGTGCCGATGTTGTACTAGAGTCCTTCTTGCATTCAGACTAATAATATCCTGGACTAATGTTCTCCGCTTAAACCGGGAGCAGAGTTGGGCCTGCTATGTGCACGCTCCTTAATTGCCGCTGGAGTGCGTTTGCCTTTTATCGTAAATGCGGGAGTGCCCCCGTTTACCCACCGCCTCTCTTCTCTGATAACGCCGCGAGAGGAGAGCCTCGCAATTGATGGCGACGGCAGAATGTACTTGTAAAAAAAAAAAAATAGGGGGAGGCGTTCGAATTGATATTCGAACCGACGTATTTATTATCTTTGAAAATCGGGAAAAAATATCAGAGTTTTTCTGGGAAGTGGGAGATAAATCTGCAACTACTTCGGTGGCCGCATGATCTGTGCCGTCATTCTCTTGATATACTAGCCTGCCGATGACAAGGAGATTGGGGTTGGAATCCCGGTGGGGTGTAATGAGGGTGGTTTTCACCTAAATGATTTTCCACTATTCTGCGAAACAAATGCGGGTACGCTTCGTCTAATTTTTTTTTTCTGAACAGTCGGGAAGATACCTTGTTTGTACTTGCCTTGGCACTTTTTCTGGATACTTTGCCTCGATATCTTGTTTGGATACCTCGTTAAGATACCTGGCTGTGATATCTTACCTGTATACCTTATTTGACTACCTTTCCTGGATACATTTGGTTTAATTTGATCCTATAAGCCTCACCCCTTAGATTAAGTAGTTAAAAATTTACTGTTTTTAAAACCTTTAATTGCAACTACAAATTAATAAATATTATTAATAACAACATAATCGCTACGCATAGATACTAATTTATGTTTTGGTGCTATCTGGCAACTCAATTTAGCCCCACGTAGTCAAGTTCGCTAATTACTCAGCCCATGGGAACTCTCCCCCTCCCCCTCTAGTGTTTTAAGTGCTACCTCCCCCCCCCCCCCCCGTAGAATCAGGAAAAGCATTCCCTTACCTTGGTAGACAAAGAGACGGCCGGCCGGCCTCAGACAGACAGGAAGGTTGTTTGGTGTAAGCCGGGAAGCTATCGACCGCTTACAGCGGGGGTAGGCGGTGCAGGACGTTCGATATAAGTCGTACAAAAGGGGAAAGGGGGGGGGGGGAAGAATCGGACTATAAGTTATATTAAGAAGCTCTCAAGAGAAGGGAAATTTGAATACCAACCATTCAGACACAAACAAGCTGACGATCTACGTCCGGTCTGACGTGGCAGTTTCTAGAAGTGGGTTTAGGGGGGAAGGAGTTTATAGGCCCGTATATAAGGAAGGAAATGTTGAAGATTGGATTTATCTAATACGAGAACACTAAATAACTGTTTGTTAAGTCTTCAAAAAAACTTTTTGTTAGATTTGAGAATTGAAATAACACGGCGAATAAATATTTTTACTTCTAACAAATACGTTTCGAAACTTAAAAAAAAAAAAGTTCTTTATTACCGGTAATAATTGAAATAAATATAACTTTGCAAGTTTGTGTGTGTCGGTGAAGATATAATTACATTTTATTTTTTCCTTCAACACAAGGGATATTTAAATTTTAAGGTATGGTGGAAGGGGAAGAGTGTTAAGGTGGGGATGTAGGAGACGCGATAAAAGAACAGTGTTTTGCAGTTTTTGTGGCAAAACATTTTTCTGCCAACACTTTTTTTTTTTGCCAAAATAAGTCAAATATTGCTCCAGTATAAAGCTAGAGTTTAATTTTCTTCACAAGGTGATATCAACATTTGTTGAATATCTGTCATGAGCATAGCTGCATTAGATGAGAAACTTTTTAAATGAAGAGAAAAAGTTGTCATTAAATTCCAGGACACCCTCGACAGATATTCGACAACTGTTGATATCACCGTGTGGAGAAAGTTAAACTAAACATATCTACTGAATACATATTTTATTTATATAAAAAAAAAACGCAAATATACTTACCTTAACTCGCATCCCCTTCTAACACAACATTATTATGAATAATATTACCATAAACTTATTTAAAATTCCAAACACCTGAGTCAATTTTTAATATTCAAAATTTATTCTATATAACGTGACGCCAGGCCACACCTATCTATGCCTGGACTTGGACCCAGGCCATATACCGGGTATGTTTACTGTCTATATTTTCTAAAGGTCTTAATAAATAAGCAAAGCCCTAGTTTTAACAGGTATAAAAAGCGACAGCTGAAGTTTGCATGACTTGACGTATGAATACGTGAAATAAAATCTAGTAACTTTTCTATCTGTCAGATAAGCTATCACTTTGAAACACTTTATCTATTACACGTATGGGAAGGGTGAAGACAAAAACAACACAAATCAAATTTTAAAAAAATTTAAGAATGTTATCTTGTTCAGTTTTTTTTTTTTAGCACTGCGTCTTTACTACACGTTCGGGGTATACTCACTCATACGTCATACGCTAAGGCGCTAGGGACGTTAAAGCCTGGTTCTACTTTTCAAGCGTGCGCGCTCGACCCGGTACAGTCTAGTTTACAGGCGCTAGGCAATATTATTGTATGTTGGTTCATTGAGTGCTAGGAAAACTTCTCATTTTGACATTTTTATTAATATCGATAGGTTTAGCACAATACTATCAAAGTAGGCCTTTACGAGTAAGAATCGCCATTAGCGTGGAGAGAGAATGAGAAAACTACAACAATAAATCACTTGTTAAAATCCACCCTAAGTTCACTGAGCCAAGATTCGAACCTTTGCCTCCTCGTCAACAACTATCGAGAACTAATCACGCGCTTGTCAGTCTGGCCGAACCCTTACTGTCACTTATATCTGTACTAACTACCAGTTTTTTTTTGACAATATGTTATATAGCACGTGCCCATATTTAGGCACCTTTCTAATTTGGTACAGTGCAAATCTGTTAAAGAAGTCGAGTTAAAAAAAAAAAATAATACCGACCAAACGATAAAATATTGATTTTAAGCCTTAAGGCTAGAATTTCTAATCAATTCTTGATTTCTGAGAAAATGCATCTTTTTATGTAGGCCTAACATACAGATACTTACAAAAAAAATTCATCCATGATTTAAAGTGACTATACACTCATTAAAATCCATAAATTAGTCTCTAATGTTAGAAAAAAAACCTATAAATTTATATGATTGGGTGGAGTTGATTATTTGAAAAATGACTCGGAGTCTCTTGTTTGAAACCCATCGTTTGGTGTTAATTTTTAACTAAATTCTAATATAAAGTTTAGGCTACTTAGAAAAACACGATTTTTTTTATAGAACATTCTTATTTCAATTTTATAGATAAAACATTTATTTTACGACTTTCAATTACTGACTACCAATTTGTTTTAAACATAATTAGGTAATTTCAAATTCCAACAGTAGCACTGGCACAAAGTTGAACAAGTAATAATTGGGGAGCCGTCTTCATTTATCGAATGCTCTAAGCCTTAAGGCATCAATCTCGCAATAGACTAGACTTCCGACTTCCGGCTCGTTGTACACATGGTGAATTTTTAATTAAAAAAAATTCCACTGTCTATCCACACAAAATATGTGGGAACAGTTAATCTAAATTCAACCTTAAACATTAGTGCAATTATTACATAATGCTTCCAATCCGAATGGGTAGTAAGACTCGGTGCTCAAAAATATAATCATTAAGGTGAAATGTGTATTTCAAAGTTGAGGTTTCGCAGGTTGGCATGGGGGGGGAAAAATGTGGAATTTAAAAACATTTATTTCGTGAAACTTCAAAAACCCACTCACGAGTAGTGTAATAAATACCTGGACACAGTCCTATTTACGAGATATCAGTTGATGAAAGAAAACTAAACTAAAACTTCCCCAAACTCGTTATCCGAATAAAAAATGCGACTTGGCTAGTTCTTCGTCTGCACCCATCCTAACGTTCCTCTAGTATATAACAGTACTACTACTATTACAAGGAAGGTAGAAATAATATATGAACCATAAAAATCTGGGTTTCTTTTTAAAAGGACGGGACGAGGAACCAAAAGTGAGAAATGCCCTGTTTTAACCCCCCCACCCCCCTCCCTCCAACACTTCATCAAGAACTTTTCCAAGTTACCTACAATCATTCCCTTTTCCGTTGATAGATTTGATATATTTATCTTTCCTTCCCACAAATCAGATCTCATCCGATTCGGTGGTTGCATGGTCTAAGACAATAGATTGGCTGCCAATGATGGGATGGTTGGGGTTCGAATACTGGTCGGGGAGGTACTGAGGGGTGATAACTTTTTTCAAAATGTTTTTCCACTCTCCCTCGACGCAAATAAGGTTACACTATCTCTTAATCTAACCTTACTTCGGTGGCCACATGGTCTAAGGCACTACTCTCGCAATATACTAGACTGTCTATTAAGGGGAGATCATGGTTCAAATCTCAGTCGGGTGTACTGAGGATGCTTTTTTTCATCCCCCTAAATGGTTTCACCCGCCTCGGTGGCGTAGTTAGCTAACGCGCCAGTCGTGTTGACCTCGACCGCCGAGGATGGGGAGATCGAGGTTCGAATCTCGGTCGGGTGAACTGGGGGTGGTTTTTACTAAATGGTTTTCCACTCTCCCTCCACGTAAATGCGGGTTCACTTCCTCTAAATTCAACCCTCCCAATTCCTAATTCATTAGCGTAATTAGTACTTAAGCGTATAACCCGAACGGGTAGTAAGACGCGGTGCTAAATATTATTATTATTATAATAAATGGTTTCCCACTCTCTCTCCATGAAAATGCGGTTAAACTTCCTTTTAATTCAACCTTCCTCATCCCTAACCATTTAGGGTAATTAATACATAAGCATATAACCCAAACGGATAGTAGGACGCGGGCCTAGTTGTTTTTTTTTACAATGAAACTGATCTAACTTCACTGTAGTCAAGTAAATAGTGTATAATACCGCCGTTCAATATATTTCCTGGTTTTAGAGCGCGATGGTAGTTATAATTAATCACCCGATTAATCGGCCGTCATATAGATTCTTAGAAGCGTCCCAGCTTCCCGTGACAGTAACATAAATTAGGACAACTAGTCAGGGTGGAGAGTCGTAATTACACCGGAGTCACGATTATCCGGCCCGGTTATCGGGCCTAGCAAGTACGTTTTAAAACAAACCGGTACATATCAAACATTTACTGAATTTATAGATAAGGTGACCTGGCGGTCTATGGGTAAGGTGTCAGACTTCTGTGCTGAGGGTCCGGGGTTCAATCCTCGGTCCCGGCACAGGTTTATCCTATTGCCAAACCCTTCCTTCACCTCTGACAAGACGTGTATTAATCACAACTTGTGAATGTGTGCCATGCCAGAACTCCACCGTGGTTCGGATTCCACGTTAAACTGTAGGTCCTCCATTTCATCTCACAATCACCCTACCATTACACATTAGCGTAAGTGCGTATAACCCGAACGGGTAGTAAGACGCGGTGCTAATAATAATAATAATAATAATAATACTGAATTTCTTGCTTTGCAACCGATGTTCCATTTCCAAAATAAAGTATTGTATAGTAAAGATTTTAAAATTTTCTTTCTCGTTTAAGTTTTACTGTCCCTCTACAATAATTACTGTATTCCTATTTTACATCGCAGTCAGAAAATAAGACAGATCCTATTAAAACAAAGTTTCTTTTTTAGCACCTTGTATTACTAACCGTTCGGGTTGTACGCCAATGTCCTAACTACGCCAATGGTTTTTAGGGATTAGGAAGGTCTAATTTAGAGGAAATGCACCCACTTTTTCGTGGAGGGAGAGTGAAAAAAACCCATTGCGAAAACACCACCCTCAGAGCACCCTACCGAGATCAAACCTCGATCTCCCTGTCATCGGCAGTCTAGTCCAACGCGAACGTAGCGCGTTAGACCACGCGGCCACCGAAGAGGGTTTAAAACAAAGTTAAATGTTCTACGAGTTTTTTTAGGTAGGTAAACCTTTACTGAAAATTTTTTACACTAGGATTCCGTGTTACCCGGCCTGAGATTCCACCACTTTAGAACCGGATAGTTGCGACTCTGGTGTATTTATCTGGAACCAGCTGCCACAATCCACGAACATTGTCCGAAACAACTTCCAAGGACGAGCGTCGTCCAACCTACTTAAGTAACACTGACGGGGAGGGGTTTTGTCTGAGGTCAAATTAACGCAGACATTTGTAACGATTGTGTTTTGTTGTTTCAGAATAGGATTATCCCCTTCACATCCTTTCCTGTGTTTGCTAAAGTGTCGGACTGTAACGAAATAGAAGAACATGCTTTGTCATATTCCCTATTATATAATACGAGACTAAAACACATTTCAAGGAGGAAAAACCGAACGAGTAATTAGATGTGGTGCTTAAAAAAACTGTTTAGGAAAGTACTCAAACCATTTTCACGTTTTCATACGTCAAGTCATGTGATTTGCAGCTGTCACTTTTGATATTATCAATACCTATAAAATAATACTATTAATATAGTAAATATTGTTATTAATGCTTGCCACAAAAATATGTTTGTATTTTCTGTGAAATCTCTTTCCCATCAAAATCGTATTTTATCTCCTAAACTGGATAGTGATGTCAGAAGTCTCTGTATATCTCCTCTTTTTTTTGGTTCAGCACGAAGATGCTGTGCTATCATCTGTCGACCAAGACTGAATGGAGCTCTGATTAAGACCCCCCCCCCCCAAGATAACCGCTAATCGGTGGTACCAGACAGAGTCATTGCCCAATGGGGTTGGAAGCTCATGGGTTTGAGTCGAGCTCACCCTCACCCTGACGAAACAGGAGGATTCCCCTCTCTGCCTGCAGGATGTTCCTCGTCCGGTGATCCTGGCAGAGTACCTCTTCAGGGGGGCCTCCAGGTAACGTCCAGAGGGCCTAACCCGAGGGGCGGCTAAATCTCTGTTAAGGTCGGCTGTATGGGAGTGAATAGGGAGGAGACCCCCCCACTCCCCCACACTTGCAGGGAACACCAAGCGGTTGGTAGCTAGTAGCTTCCTGGAAAATTGATCAGGTCATCTTCACGAGGTCCACGCAGGCCAACTCAGGTTGAGAGCTCTTTGGAGTGATTCCTGAGTTTAGGCGCCTGACCACCTCTGAGGGGTTAACCTCCCTCTACGTGAGAATCCAGCACTCACGCAAGTAGGATCCAACCCCTCCCACTGATGAGGACGTGGGGGTTTTCTCAGTTGTCCGGTGATGACGGGGTTGACGGTCTCTAAATTGCTCGTTGAGCATGTAAAAGTGCGTGGCTACGCTCGAAGGACACAGCCATGATGAGTTTTAGGACAAGTGGATGCCGGACCCTATTATGGCAGATGAGTTTCTAGCTTGAAAAGTCTCTGGCTTATATAAGGTGTTAATCTGGTGATGTATGGTGTCCCAAATACCCGCGGAGCTACAATAGTAAGTATTATAGTAGAAAGAAACTTACAGAAAATACAAACTTTTGCGGCCAACATTGTTAACATTTTTTTCAGTTTTACTAGAGTTATTCAAGGACGTAGACAGTGGAGGTTCAGAGGGGTTCTGGACCCCCTTTGGAATTTGTAGGGAGCCCACCCCAAGGGGGGGCTAATTAATATATACGTATAAAAGTTGTATTAGCTAAAGGCATAGTAACATTTTCTACCAACCTCCTTACCCCTTAGAAAAATTAAATTGGTATTATCTTATAATTAGTCATAACCTCTATCGATAGTAACAGCTGTATACTACCTGACTTGACGTATGAATACGTGAAAAAGTTTTGGTAACTTTTTAACTGCCCGATACGGTAATTCTTATCAGAATATACTATTGATAGTCTGCTTTGAACTTTACTCGTAAACCAGCTCGGACCTTGCCCACACTGGTGGCCACGCGGTTTAAGGTGCCAAGCTCTAGACAGACCGGATTACCATTGATTGGGTGGATATAGGTTTTAATCCCGGCTAGATACACTGGGTAGTTGATTTTACACATGTTATTTATCACTGTATATTTCCTCACCCTCTATACACAGCAACGCGGGTGTATTTATTAAACCTCTTAGATTAAACCGCTAAACAACCCTAATTTTTTTTTAAATTTAGCACCGCGTCTTACTACCTGTTCAGGTTGTACGCAAACCTTAGTGTTAAAACGCATATATAAATGGCTCATTTGAACAAAAAGAAATACTGCAAGGTGCAAAAGAGGGGGAGGGAAAAAATGGGTTTGGGGGTAATGGCGTGCCTGAGCATCAATACAACTATTACTACAATTATTATTATAACGCCCCAGGGGCAATATGATTGCGTGGGAATACCCACAGGCCGACTACATCACGGAACAGTATCCATCTTAACCACAATTTTGCCAACGTCACGCAACCAATTAAAATATAATTATCATTATATAAGTTGTCATGGGAGCTCCTGGAAATGAGCTAAATGTTATCTTCACTCGATTTGCTCCCCCCTCCCTTTCATTCATCTCTTCATCCCCTTATCAGCCCCCCCCCCCCCGAATAAAACTAAATTATATCGTTGTTTCAAAGAGTAAATAATATTTAAAACAAATTAGTTATTTTTTATTTTAATTGTGTATTTGATTTTAATAATAAGTGTGTGCTTGTTTGATAAGATTATTTAAATCAATTAAATAAGTTTTTTAAGGGGATCAATTTCTTACGACCTTAAGGAGGGGAAAAAACGTAAGTTAAGGTCCAAATAAATATATAAATATATATATATATATATAAACAAAATAAATAAAATATTGCTTTAGTTGATACATTAAGTTTAATTTTCTACACATATTAATCATTTAAGATACATAATATTTATTCAATTTTTCAAAATCTTAGAGATATTTAGAATATAATAGTAAATATTTAAATTTTAAAACATCCAGATTGGCCATTTATTAGACAATAATTAGACAAACATAAGACCTTTTAATGAACTTTAGATAATGGTTGAAAGTGGTTTTTGTCATACTTTAAAAAAATAGTATTTGCTGGGGTCTTTATGGGGTTTGAGATATAAAAGTTGATATCACCATGTGTAGAAAATTAAACTCTTTATATTTGTACTGAAGAAATTTTTGATCTATTTTGACCAAAAGAAGTTTTGTTGCGATAACTGCGAGAAACACTGACCTTATCTCGCGTCCCTTACACTCCCACCTTAAACCAATGCTGGGAACAAAGCAAGGTTAGTGTAAGGCGGAGGAACTATGAGGGGGTTGTTTCGTGACCTGTCGTTGTTTCTCATCGTGACGTCAATAAGGACCTCGCTTCCTTTTGACAAAGGAAGTTATTTATGAGATTTCGCGTCGATAGCCTTCCCCCTCCTCCCGGCCAGTAGCAATAAAATCTCACCCACCCAAGTCAACACGAGTATGTGGGATCCAGGTTTACAGGACGAGACAGAGGTTTGACGTCAGGACATCGGAACCTCCGAGGTGGATTTTAGAGCATGCGTGATTTACCAATAGAAATGAAAATTTTGAATAGGAAAATTTTCCGCAGTGGCGGCTTGCGGTGGAGGGGTTAAATGGTGGAGGTCGCACCTATAGCCTATTATATTTCTAAATATATTGTGTTAAGCACTGGCGCAGCCAGGATTCGTTTGTGGTGGGGGTTAGTTTCACTGACCAATTAAGCGGGGTTCATTGGTTTCCCCCGCGGGAAAATGTGAAAATTTAAGTACTGCAAAATGCAAATGCATCAAAAGAAATACAATAATATCCAAAATAATTTAAAATTTATAAAAATTGTCATAATTCTGTAATTATTATGATTATCAAGTTTTTATGAACACATTTTTATCCATGCATACTGCTAAAATTTATAAACATGCAAGTTTCAATAAATTGTATTTTGGAAATTTTGATTTATAAAATTATTTTATGAGCTAAAATCTGAAAATTCAAATAAGCAACTTGCACTAACTCTTAACTCACAAAATCACTTTTGAAATAATTCAATTTAGTCTTATGTTAATTTTCCTTGGCTTCATAGAAAGTTCATCGAGAACTTCATCCTCCCCATGTGGAAAGATCATATCTGGCCAGAACTGGTCCAGATATGACCAGAACTGGGGCAAATCAGACATTCCCAGCTCTGGCCAATTCCAGTTCTGGGCCAGATCTGTCATTTTTCCGCACGAGTTCGTAACTGACACCTCTGGATGTATGTACATGAAGCCCATGTAGTCTGTCTTCATTTGTAGAGTTCCTCATGTATGATTTCAACAGCTATAGGGATAAAAAAGAGGTAGGTGGGTAGCAAGGTCTGGGGGGGTTTCAACCCTCAACCCCCCCCCTTGGCTGACAAGTTGGTTATAAAAAGGGGGAGATAGAAAACACGGAGAATAAAGGGGGGGGGGGGAACAAATGTCGGGCCAACCTTAAAATTATTTTAATTAACTTATTGATGACAAAAAATTGAAGAATGATTTATGAATATAACGGGTCGACCAAGGTTCACATTCATTTGTTTCTTTACTACTTTTTTTTTTTTAGCACCGTGTCTTACTACCCGTTCGCGTTATACGCACTTACACTAATGTGTAATGTTAGGGTGATTGTGAGATGAAATGGAGGACCTACAGTTTAACGTGTGATCCGAACCACGGTGGAGGCCTGGCATTCCACACATTCACAAGTTGTGATTAATACACGTCTTGTCAGAGGTGAAGGAAGGGTTTGGCAATCAGATAAATCTGTGCCGGGACTAAGGATTGAACCCCGGACCCCCCAGCACAGAAGTGTTGACACCTTACCTCTAGACCGCCAGGTAATGCTGGGATGGATTTTGTAGTTGTTCTAGACATAATTTAGTTTATAGATCGTGGGCTTATATAATAAGTCGATTCAGAAAGTGCGCGTTTAATATCTCGAATAATAATAATAATGAATGTTTCTATCAATACTCGAGTGTAGGTACTATAATGAGTAAAAACAAAATTACCTAGCATTGAATTATTGGTATCAACAGGAAAGTATCGATATTTTGTCAACTATCGATACTTTATCCACCCTTCTCTAATATAGTGTAATCCCTCTTCCAAGAGTAGCACCTTTAGCGCCCCACACACACACGGATCAGTACAGCTCTCATTTCGAAAAGATCATTCTGAACTGATCTGAAGCTTTGCACATATATGTGCCAGTCTTAAATAGAGGGTGGTTGAATCCGGACGTGTTTTTATGTCATTTGTGTGTGTGGACAGAGTCGGTAATGAACGGGTGCTGAAGAAGTGCGGTTTGTAAGGGAATCCAATAGGACAGTGTGAAAGAAACGTCTTACGTTGGTTTGGGAATGTCGAGAGGATGAGTGTGTATCGAGTGATGAAGCAAATATATGAAGGTAGAGTGTGTGGATCAAAAGGAAGGGGTAGGCCATGTAACACGTGGCTAAATGTTGTAGACGAATGTGTGAAACAGAAAAACATCAATAGTTTTAATAATAAAAGAGCATGTACGACTCTGTGTATGGATGTTGTTGAAGAGAGGGGAGTATGCAAGGATAGGGAAGTGTGGAGAAAGTTAGTGAAGAGAACGAGCTGCCCACTCGTGTGAGGCAACTTCGTATTACATTCTCTAGACCTTGGCGGAGTGCCGGTCAACAAATATAGAGAAACCTGCAGGGGCAGGGAGAAAGACATGAAAAAGCTAAGGAAGCTAAACTTGGGGGAAGAATAAAAAGAAGAAAAAAAAAAGAAGAACAATCTCTTGGAGTTAAAAAAAATTTTTTTTTACGTTGGCTACATTTATTAGCTGCAGGATATTTTGTGTTATCATCTTAACCCTTAAACAACATATTCTGATGACTCTACTCAGTCTTTGGTCATTAATAATTCATAATAAATCTTTTATTTCATGAAGTACACTAGGTTCCAATAAATGTAGACCCAGAGCCCTATAAATATGTTCTCCTTGATTTGAATGTGACAGTACAAAGTAAATTTTTTTTTTTGTATAAAATTAAACTTGGCTATAAAAACCACCAGGGGAGCAAAAAAAAAATCCTCTTTATAACCATTAATCACTTTTTCAATTATCATTTAAAGCTACCTCAATATAAATATAATTTTTTTTAATTACCCTCTTCGGTGGCTGCGTGGTCTTACGCACTACTCTAGACATAGACTGTACGGCCGATAACGGGAAGATCGAGGTTCGAATCTCAGTCGGGTGTACTGAGGGTGGTTTTTCTAAAATGGTTTTCCATTCTCCCTCTACGCAAATGTGGGTACAATTCCTATAAATTTAACATTCATAATCCCTAAAAACATTAACGTAGTTAGTAATAATAATATTTAGCACCGCGTCTTACTACCCGTTCGGGTTATACGCTTAAGTACTAATTACACTAATGGGTTAGGAATTAGGAAGGTTGAATTTAGAGGAAGTGAACCCGCATTTGCGTGGAGGGAGAGTGGAAAACCATTTAGGAAAAACCACCCTCAGTTCACCCGACCGAGATTCTAACCTCGATCTCTCCGTCCTCGGCAGTCGAGCTCAACACGACTAGCGCGTTAGCCAACTACGCCACCGAGGCGGGTAACGTAGTTATTAGATAAACGTAAATTAGTAAGTAGAAGTAGGTAACTATAAAATGACACAATTTATTAAACGGAAAAGTTATGTAAACACAATTGTAATTCCCCCTCCATCCCCCACTTTTGCGGTGACATTAGTTTTCAGTTTTAAAATAAAGGGGTTTCAATAAAAATCATTTTGTAAGTTAGCTTGTAAGTTGTGTGATGATATAATCTACGTGTTTAAAAAATGTACATAGATTACCCAAGATAAAAGTAATTATAAAAAAAAACTTTGTACTTAAATCTCCTCGGGTTATAAATGTAATTTGTTGAAAGAAAGTTAAGTATTTTAATTAAAAAAACAAACTTTTAAAATATATGTCTCTTGAAATAGTTTTTTTTTTTTTTTGCTTAAGTGAATTATTATTTGAGAAAAAGAAAATTCAGTTAAACTGTTTTCAGTTTATTTTATCTAGCGTTCCTAGAACTTTAGGACCTTAAGGAGGCCACCTATTTATACGAGATATATTGCCAATCAGATGTTGCACTTAAGGTGTGGTGGAAGGGGACGCGAGAAAAGGCCAGTATTTTTACAATTTTTATAGCCAAAATTTTGTTGGTCAAAATAAATCAAATATTTCTCCAGTAGAAACATAGAGTTTAATTTTCTTCACGTGGTGATATCAACAGTTGTTGAATATCTGTCAAGGTCGTCCTGGAATTTAATGACAACTTTTTATCTTCATTTAAAAAATTTCAAAACTAATGCTGCTATTCTCATGATAGATATTCAACAACTGTTGATATCAACGTGGGAAGAACATAAGATACTCTAGCTTTATACTGGAGCAATATTTGATTTATTATGTCAAAAAAAAGGTTGTGATATAAAAACTGCGAACACAATGACATATTCTCACGTCCCCTAAATCCCCACCTTAAGTTAAATATCGTGAAAACCTTTAACAAAGCGTACACGAGCTTGTTGTTTAAAGGAATGAAGACAAAGCTATTATTTATGATCCTATACATATTAAAAACTTGTAAATGTGGTTAAAAAGTTGAAATTTTACACTTTAAAACGTTCGAAAATCCACATATCTCGGTTGATCATTAAGAAAGAGCTTGATGCCCGGGGAACTAGAATTAATTAGTACAGAAGCGTAGATTGGATCTTTGAGAAACTAATGATGTTATTTAATAGGAGGGTTACAACACACATTGCATTTCTTTTAAGCACAGCATCTTACTACCCGTTCGGATTATACGCATATGTACTAATTACGTTAGTTAGGGATGATGAAGGTTGAATTTAGAAGAAGTGTACTCTAATTTGCGTGAAGGGAGAGTGGAAAATCATTTAGGGAAAAACACCCTCAGTACACCCGACAGGGAATCGAACCACGATCTCCCCGTTATCAGACAGCCTAGTCTACTGCGAGAGTTTCACCTTAGACCGTACGGCCACCGTTGTAGGTCTCGACTATTCTAGCGTCGAGAGGCAGTGGGACGTGACTCAGCGTCTATCGACCTATTTATTCGAGATTTTTGAAAATGAATTTCCGTATCTCCCCAGGTTAATATTTCAATTTTCCTCGGCGTTGACTTCACTCTCGGAAGTTTGTTCTGATTGGCGGAACGAACGAACGAGGGCTGTCGAGATTTCAGCAACGTAAACACTTTCTCACATTCTGTTGTTGTTTTCCTCAAGGTACGATACAAAAATAGGGGTCTGACTTCCTGTGAAGCTATAACCTTTTCAAGATATTGTTTCATATTGCATGCATCACGTCTTACCACCCATCCGGCATATACATATATTTACATTAATGAGACCCTGACCAAAGTGGTAAAAACCATTCACAGAGTGGCTAAACCACTGCCAAAATAGAGAAACCACTGCCAAGATGGAGAAACCACTCCCAAAATATAGAAACTACTGTCAAGATGGAAAAACCACTCCCAAAATATAGAAACTACTGTCAAGATGGAAAAAACCACTCCCAAAATATAGAAACTACTGTCAAGATGGAGAAAACCACTCCCAAAATATAGAAACTACTGTCAAGATGGAAAAACCACTCCCAAAATATAGAAACTACTGTCAAGATGGAAAAACCACTCCCAAAATATAGAAACTACTGTCAAGATGAAGAAACCACTGCCAAAATAGAGAAACCTTTGCTAAGATGGAGAAACCACTCCCAAAATATAGAAACTACTGTCAAGATGGAAAAACCACTCCCAAAATATAGAAACTACTGTCAAGATGGAAAAACCACTCCCAAAATATAGAAACTACTGTCAAGATGGAAAAACCACTCCTAAAATATAGAAACTACTGTCAAGATGAAGAAACCACTGCCAAGATGAAGAAAACATTGCCAAGATGGAGAAATCACTCCCAAAATGGTAAAAACACCCCGAGAGTGGTAAAAACACCCCGAGAGTTGTAAAAACACCCCGAGAGTGGTAAAAACACTCCCAGAGTGGTAAAAACACTGCCAGAGTGGTAAAAACACTCCCAGAGTGGTAAAAAGACTCCCAGAGTGGTAAAAACACTTCCAGAGTGGTAAAAACACTCCGAGAGTGGAGAAACGTCCAGCTCTATCGTGTATTTTTAAAAGCCCTCCTCTCTACCCTACAATATCTCGGGTAGTCCAGGTAAGATAGTTTTTTTCTTAAAATAAATTAACCATCTACTTTCTCAACGTGATAATTAGGAGAAAAATAATAGAAATTGAATGTATATAATTTGGAGTGAATCGGTTTGTAGCTTTAACGTTAAAAAAAATTCATAAAAATGCCGAAAACTGGTATTTTCTCTTTTAAAGTGTGAATTTTTTTTTTCTCGAAAAACAAAAAAATAGCCCGTGATAGCGCTTAAAAAGACGAAAAAAAATGAGCCCTGGTCGATTGAAATCGGTTCACAACTTTTTTCAATAAAAAAATAAAAACCGCGAAGAATGGCCTTTATTTTTTTGACATTTAATTACAGGGGTTGTAATTGTCGTAGGAACTTAAGACGGAGAAATCAAGGTTTAGAGTCCCGGTCGGGGTCTACTGAGGATGTTTTTTCCCTAAATGTTATCCATCTTTCTTTCCACGCAAATGCGGGTAGATTACCTCTAAAATGCTCCTATACCCCATTAGAGTAATTATCATATATACTTCTAACCTGAACAGGTAATAAGACGCGGCGGTAAAAAATAATATAAAAAGCTGTGCCAATCTTTAGACTGAGCTCCTCACTTGAATGAGTCTCACTTGTCTGGGACCGAATCTCGTTGCTAGGCAACCGGATATTCATGAGTGAAGCAGTATTGATAACGCGCTTTATATGTTATTTCCCATTCCTCTTTAAACCCTGCTTCCGATTCTAGCTGATGTACACAAGAAAGGAAGGAGATAAACAAGATGAAATCTTTACGAGTCGATCTACGGGGTGTGAAAAAAAAAAAAAGGTGCACCAACTTTACTTGTCGGATTACCTCAAATAATGACCCAAATCCGAACAACTGCTTCGGTGGCCGTGTGGTCAGACGCGCTACTCTCACAGTAGACTAGACTGCCGATGATGGGGAAATCGAAGTTCGAATCTCGGTCGAGTATTCTGAGGTTTTTTTTTGCAAAATGGTTTTACACTCTCCCTCCATGCAAATGCAGGTAATTTTTTATTTACTATATATTGTTAAATTATTTTATGTAATAATAAGAATATTAAATTGATTTTTTTTTGTGACCGGGTAGTAAAACGCGGTATTAAAAACAAAATGCCAGTGACAATATTGAGTTTTATGAAGTGTGGCCCCTTCAAAATTTTCCATTCTGAATACGGCCCTTATGATCAGATGAGTTTGATACGCTTTCTCTACCCACTTCGCTGGCCGCGCTGTCTAAGGTGTCACTTTCGCAGTAGACTAGACTGCAGATAATGAGGAGATCGATGTTCGAATCTCAGCCGGGTGTACTGAGGGTGTTTTTTTTATATAATAGTTTTCCACTCTCTCTCCACGCAAATTCAGGTGCACTTCCTCTAGATATCACCTTCCTAATCCCAAAAACCATTAGCGTAAGGGTACTAAGGTAAAAAGGTGGAAATCCATATGCCACACATTTTTTATGACAACTTTTATATCTCAAACCATAAATTTAAATAAGATAAAGAACTCTTTAAACCATAATATAGAGTGCATCAGAAAGGTATCATGATTGTTCAATAGATGGCAGCACCAACGTGACTTTACCTTCTTTATTTATGTACCTTTCATATTCGTGTGACCCAAACGGGTAGTAAGAAGCGGTGAAATAAAACATATGAAAAGGCTGATGTGTTTTCTCTTGTCTGTAAATATTTCTGTGTCCCCTACGTATTATTTGTGACTGTGATGTTGTTATTGGCAGCGTGGTGGGCCCAGGCCCCGTGGTGCCGGAAGTGAAGCCAGTGGGCCCCAACAGACCCCCGCCCTTGCTGAGGTCCAGAACTCTTCCTGCCATAGTGGTCCCGGGACTCAGTATCCTACAGGCCCAGATCGACGCCCGCTACCGACAAGGTGAGACTACATTTTTTTTTGTTTTTTACAGGAAATAAATAAATACACTTACCGACACCTTATCTCAGTCGGTAACGTTGTCTGTCTACTTAGCTAAGGGTCCCTGGTTCAATTCTTATCATGGCCGAAAATTTTTATCATCGGTAAAATTTAAGTTTTCCCCCTTTTCACAGTGATGAATTAACGGCCGGAGGACTGGATGTTGTGTCTGTTCTTCCAGTTGTAAATTACAAAAAGCTTGATTGGTGGTTTGGTCATAAAAACCGACAGATAAATAAAACATGACACTAGTCCGGTATTGCGACCGTTTCGGGGCGTGTCGGGACGATCAAACGACGTCATCAGCGCAAAACACAACGCAAGACCGGGCCTGGGGTTGTACGTCTGTGTTCCGGCTAGCGCCGTGTTAATCAGGCTCGCGAGGACAAACACAGGTCCGTGCAACAACCAGCTAACTACCACAGCGCTCCGGGGACTTTAAACAGTTCTTCCAGTCTAACGACTTACCGGCCCTGTGGTGCAGTAGTCAGTTCACCTGTCTACGAGTCTAAGGGTCCCGGGTTCGATTCCCGGCTGGTACCTTAGTTTTTTTCTCCTCTTTTGAGGAATCATCCCAACGGTCGCCAGGGGTTGGTAAATTAGGTTAAGTTAGATTTAAGATTACTCTTGGCTTCACACCATTTCTCACTAATAATAATAATAGCACCACGTTTTACTACCCGTTCGGGTTATACGCTTAAGTACTAGTTACTATAATGGGTTAGGAGTTGGGAAGGTTGAATTTCGAGGAAGTGAACCCACATTTGCGTGAAGGGAGAGTGGAAAAACCATTCAGGAAAAACCACCTCCAGTTCACCCGACCGAGATTCGAACCTTGATCTCCTCGTCCTCAGCAGTCTGGCTCAACAACAACCAGCGCGTTAGCCAACTACGCCACCGAGGTGGGTTCATTTCTCACTACCATCACATCATCTCATTATGGCTATGACGTGTAGACAACCTCCTATGTTCTGTTCTACCTTCTGTGCCACCAGAGTGGCTAACAGTCTACATATATATATCCCGGTCAAATATGCAATACAATAAAAAAAACTTTAATCTACCGCCACGTAAGCTAGCTAAACGTCGAGTTCATCTAGTCACGGGTAGTAACCGTAAAGATATGAGCTGGAATTTTTTTTAATTATTTATTTTTTTCTGCAAAAATAAAATAAATTCTGTTTATTTCATTTTTTATATGTTTTTATTTTTTATTCGGGCACGTGCACTTTTTGAAACCGAATGATTATATCGGTACATGAGAATTTCATACGAGCGAGAGTGAAAGGATCCTACCAATTTTGCCGGGGAAGGTATTTTTTACATACCTTACAGGGTTCTTTCACATGCCACAATCGACTTGGTGAACCGACGGTTTTCCGGAGTAGGTTGTATCACGGATTTTCATCGCGCAAGAAAAAAAAACCCTTCGATCCCGGTTGGGTTTGAACCCATGAACATCTAATCCTGAGGCAAGAACTTCACCCAAAGACCACAGAGGTTGACAGAAAGATGCTGTGTTTATGTTGTGGAATAGTTTAACTGCAAGAGTTTAAGATTGTGAATATCTCTTTGTTTTTCGGTTGAGGCGACAGCAACCACCTCACAAAAAAACAGCAACCTCTTAATGTGATGTACAAAACAATTGGTATTTGGTGGAGACTTCTGGGAAACCTCCCCTTTTTTCTAAATCAAGTCATATGTACTTACATAATATTGAGACAGTTTCAGGTTGGATGGAAGAGAATTCGTGTCAAGGCCGATATTCATGCAGTTTTTATAACAACATTTTATTTAGAATAAAATGAATCAAATATTGCTCCAGTACAAACATAAGAGTATAATTTTCTTCACATGGTGATATCAACAGTTGTTGAATATCTGTCATGAGCATAGCAGCGTTAGGTGAGAAACTTTTTAAATGAATAATCAAATAGCCAAAGCTATTACTAATGCTTTTAGGAAGGATTACTCCATCTAGATATCATATTTTGTAAACTGAAAATTGACACCTGGACACGGGCATCGAACCCGGGACCTTTGACTTAGTACGCCAATGCTTTAACTACTGAGCTATTCAGGATTCGTCCCGTGCCCAGGGTCATTCTTCACTCATATTTTAAGGTAGAGCCTATGATGGACGTGCGGAAATCGCCGGCTATCTAGATGGAGTAATCCTCACTAAAAGCATAAACGATAGCTTTGGCTATTTGATTCTTAAATATGCAATCCCGTACAGTTATAATAATTGTACAAATGACTGCAATAAGCCAACTACCGAGTCGAAGATGGCTGCGTTATCTGATAGCTCGTGATATTAATATAATCACAAATTTGTAGCCGACGATTTCCGCACGTCCATCATAGGCTCAGCCTTAAAATATGAGTGAAGAATGACCCTGGGCACAGGACGAATCCTGGATAGCTCAGTGGTTAGAGTATTGGAGTACTAATCCAAAGGTCCCGGGTTCGATTCCCGTGTCCAGGTGTCATTTTTCAATTTTCAGAAATTTTAAATGAAGATAAAAAGTTGTCATCAAATTCTAGGACACCCTCGACAGATATTAAACAACTGTTGATATCATCGTGTGAAGAACATTAAACTCTATGTCTCTACTGGAGAAATTATTTATTTATCTTTGCACCCTAAAATAAATTTGATATAAAAGCTACAAAAAAACACTTAACTTGAGTCGATTTCCATTCCACCCCCACTACACGTTCATAATAACCTTAAAGACATTAAGGATACGTAAGGAGTTATGGAGCTTGTAGATTAGACCTGGCAGTGATGCTCTCTGAAATATAGTACCGGGGGACATATAATGTATCAACGCCATTATTCCTTTACTTCTTCCCAGAATGAGAATTTTAGTGTCACTTTTAATGTGTATAGCGGTACAACCTATGAATACCAAGTCGTAAAACCTTGTCTTAAAATTGTAGCCTATAAATTCGAGCAGGTCTCCACTGCTCTTTGTCAGGGGTTGACAAAATGTTTGGGTTCCGATCGACCTATGGGTACTATCACTCCTACTTTCTTAGCTATACTATTGCTTTCTACCCCCTTTTATACCTCGTATTTATTCATTAAGAGAGTGCATCACATGCCCGTCAACTCTGTGATACAGTCGGCTCGAAATCGTAAATTTACACCGAAACTATTGCACGTGGATTATTTATGATTAAACATTAATGTGGTTAAAGAGTTAATAGATGTTTTTAATACAGAACAGAAATATTAAATGATATTTAGGAAAAACAACCTTCATTACACCCGACCGATTCGAACCTCAATCTTTCCGTCATCGACAGTCTAGTCTACTGCGAGAGTAGCGCGTTAGAACATATTAAAAATGTTAATAAATGATTCTAATAATACTTCCCTAAAGATGACATTATTAGACCTATAATTGCTCTTTTTTCGTATAGGAGAAAAAAGGGTGGAAAATCACACTAAACACATTTCCCAGGGCATAAAACTTTAAATCTGAAATACCATTTTTTTAAAAAAATATTAATTTAAATAAGACAGAGAACTCTAATCTAAAGTGTATTAGAAAGGTCTCGAAATTGTCTAGCGCAGGGGTCCTCAAACTACGGCCCGCGGACAATTTGAAAAAAATAAATAAAAAAATTACGAATACTGAAATTATGTTTCTCATGAATGCAAAATATAAAATCCACGATAGCCGCGTTCCATAAAGTGTATTTTGAGCGGAAGTTCCGTCCCGAGTTACGTTTCCGATTTGAGGAGGAAGAGAGAGGGTAATTATGTTGGCTGCACAGCTTATATTTTAGCCGTGTTTAACTATGGTTATAAGATATGCATGTATCAAAATGAGATATAGACTGAACTGATATTATATATATATATATATAAAATTTGTGTATTGTATGTATTGTGTTCAAACCAGCCCACCTAGAACTTTGAATATTATAATGTGGCCCTTTACTTAGTAAGTTTGGGGACCACTGATCTAACAGATGGCAGAACCGACTCAATTTGAGTTAAAATAGTATTTTCCCCCTTTTCCCTAGTACCCTTGACTTGGTGGTCCTGGGTCAGACCAGATTCCCTAATAAGGAGAAGGAAATCTCTCTACCAAGCAGAAGGCTGACGAAAGCTTTACTATATAAGAAATAACAACAGTTATTGCTCTAAGCCGTTCATTATAACAGTAGTAATAACATATGGTTGAGTGGTTCAGGTCTGGTTTTTAAGATATCTCCTATAACTATGTTGGGATGAACCACAAATAAGTATTATAAATGTTCTAAAACAAATTTTGGTTTAAAAAAATGTATACATGCATTAATCTACAGTATTTAGAAAAACGAATAAGATATTTTCTCGAATCCTCTAAGTTAGAATATCAATAAAGATTCTAGGGATTAGAGGACAAAGATTCTAGAGATAATAGGATTCAAGAATTCTAGGGATTCTATGATCCTTGGCTTTTATGATTTTAAGGATTCAAGGATTCTGGGATTCTAAGAATTCAAGGATTCTAGGGATTATAAGAGTTTATGATTCTAGGGATTCAAGTACTCTAGGGCTCAAGTATTCTATGATTCTAGGGATCCAATAATCCGATAATGGGGATTATAGGATTGTAGGTATTCGAGGATCCATGGATCAGACGATTCCAGGGATTCGTGGAATTCTAGTATTCTAGAGATTCGAAGATCCCATCTCTATTTTTTTTTTAAACTTGTGTTAAAAGTTTCCCTAAAAATAACAAATAAAACAGTAAAAGTATCCGCGAAATTAACTCTACCTGCCAGCCCATCTCAATCGGCAGCGTGCCTGTCTACTGAGCTGAAGAGTTCCGGGCTCGATTCCCGGCATGGCCGAAAAATTTATCACTGACGAAACGTGAGTTTCCTCTTTCGCAGTGATAAACTAACGTCTGGGGGCTGGATGTTGTGTCTGTTCAAGATTTAAGTTAGTTTTTAAGTCGTGGGCTGATATATTAAGTCGGTTCAGAAAGTGTATCCTAAGCACCTTAAATTAAAAAAAACAACCAAAAAACCGCTTCTTACCTCGACCAAACGATTTCCCCACTTTCTCTTGAATAAATACATCGGTCAATCAGGTATCGTTGTAAAAATGACACCCGGTCAATCCGTTGGTTGACATGTTTTGAATCCAGCCCCCGACATTTTAAACTCGGCGTTGTTGTTTTCAATAATTGATTGAGCCGAGGAAAGGGCAGTGTCAGGGTGAATAAATGGGTGAAAGAGGGGTGGTTTTACAAGCGTCGACAGATGACATGTAACATTCATGAACCTACCTCCACCCCTCCACCCCCTCTACAGTGTCAATATGACTGGAAAACATCGCTAACAAACATCCCTCATCACTGGCTTCCGTCGTATCAGGCTGTGTTCACGTTTACGGTGGCTGTCCAGTGGGGGAATCTAAGGCCGGGATCACGCTCAACTTAAAGTTAACTTAATAGATGTCCTAAGAGGTATTTCACGTTAAGTGAACGTTACTTGGAGGGTATCACGTGATCTAGCCAGCCAATCATTATGCGAGTGACGTCAACAGGACTATTTATTAATTAATTGGTTGGTTTTATGACCAAGGTCTACTCTTTAGCTTTAGTTCTAATGATCGGATATTTAATTAAAATAAGCGCTAGTATCGTATCATTATAGAACGTTATAGAACAGACTCAATTCAAATATTGTAAAGAAGTTAAAACAGCAACGCTTTTTTCTATATAAAATGGAATAATATATTGCTTTCAAAAAAGATCCTTGTTATTAAAATATAAATCAACTAACATAATTATGATTGTAAAAGCATTACCGGTTGAAAACTGTAAACATTCACAGATCATAAACACTAATACGAATAGTACAAATCACAGATCAAAACACATAGGTGCTAGAGTTGCTACGTTAAGTTACGTGAATCGTGATCACGCGTCTGTTTTCTTACGTTAAGTTAACTTTAATTGAACGTTACATTAAGTTAAAGTTGAGTTGATAGTGATCCCGGTATAAAGGTCGGGTCAGACTCGAACAAATGTCCATCAGTTATAAGAAATATTTAAATATTTTTAGTTTATTTTTTTTAGCACCGCGTTTTACTACCATTCGCGTTATAAGCTTAAGTAATAATTACACTAATGAATTAAGAATTGGGAAGGTTGAATATAGAGGAAGTGAACCTGCATTTGCGTGGAGGGAGAGTGGAAAACTATTTAGGGAAAACCCCCCCAGTTCACCCAACCGAGATTCGAACCTCGATCTCCCCGTCCTCGGCAGTCGAGCCCAGCACGACTAGCGCGTTAGCCAACTTCGCCACCGAGACGGGTCATAGGAAATTAATGATATTGATAAAAAAAAAGTCTATAATTTTTCCACATGCTTTGGGGAAATAATACCTCCCTCCTTGAAACGCAATCCCGCCAGTCATGCCCGTTGGCGCCGGACCAAACCCTCTCGCCGTTGTATCGGATGATGATGATGATGATCACAATTTGTGAATGTGTGGAATGCCAGGCCTCCACCGTGGTTCGGATCCCACGTTAAACTGTAGGTCCTCCATTTCATCTCACAATACCACTACCATTACACATTAGAGTAAGTGCGTACAATCCGAACGGGTAGTAAGACACGGTGCTAATAGTAGTAATAATAATAATAATAATAATAATAATAATAATAATAATAATATTTTTTATTATTTAATTTTATTTATTTATTTGAGGTATTTAACGTGCACTTTCTGAATCGAATGATTATATCAGCACACGATAATTTCTATGAGCGAGAATGAAAGGGCCTACCAATTTTGCCGGGTAAAGGTATTTTCACGTACCTTCCAAGTACGCGCCATAATCGACATGTGACCGACGGCATAACTTCCCCCCCGAAGTAAGTTGGCTGAATAATAATCAGACGACCCCTGCTGGGTTTGAACCCATGAACACTGGATCTTTAGCCGAGCCCTTTACCACAAGACCACAGTGGTCGGCTTCATTATACCTCTCAAGAGAACTGTCAATATTCTACGTCGCTGTTCCATTATTCCCTCCCCTCCCCCCGAATGATCCCCTTTATTCCCCTCTAGTGACACACAAACAATACACAATCAAGAGGTTGAGGGGAAGGAGGTTCGAAGGGTTGGTAGAGCTGGGACCAAGAGGAGGGGGGATACTTTTTTTATAACAAATGTTGACTTCTTTTGTTGTTGTAAAATCGTTACATTTAAAATCAGGTTTATTAATTAACCGAAGCGTATAGACTGAACAGATAGTAAGACGCGGTGCTGCTAAAAAATAAATAAAAAATAAACGAAAAACAAAATAATTATTTGTTGACTTAAGGTTGGTACAGTTTTATTTTTTTATTTGTGACTTGTGTCTACCGAGAAAGAGATACAGGCTAGTATGAACGAATGGGAATCCAATAGGTCAGTGTGAAAGAATCATCTTACGTTGGTTGGTTGGTTCGGGTATGTTGAAAGGATGTGTATGGATCGGGTGACGAAGCAAATATATGAAGGTAGAGTGTGTAGATCAAAAGGATGGGGTAGGTCATGTAAGACGTGGCTAAATGTTGTAGAAGAATGTGTGAAAAAGAGAAGCACTAAGAGTTTTAATAATAAAAGAGCATGTATGACTCGGTGTATGGATGTTATTGAAGAGAAGGGAGTATGCAAGGATAGGGAAGTGTATGTATGTATGTATGTATGTATGTATGTATGTATGTATGTATGTATGTATGTATGTATGTATGTATGTATGATTGTGTATGTATGATTGTGTATGTATGTGTATGTATATATGTATGTATGTATATATGGAATATATGATCAAAATTCTTTAATTCGTTATAATTAATAAACTCCCTTGGTATTCTGCCAACCACTTGGTAGGCCACGACGGACCGGCAGTGGTCTGAGTACCACACCTTGACAAACACTGTTAGCTAGCGTGCGTGATCCCAGCAATGTCAACCCTCCAGTTGCGAATCGTGTGACTGTTACAAATGGAGAGCCGTGAGTACCCACACTCTTCACTTTGACACCGCCTGTCAACACCCTCCATTAACTTCAGTCTGGGGAATTAGCGGGATCCTCTTAACATCATTACCGTCAACACTGTTCCTCCATGGTTTATAAGAGGTGACATTCACTACCTGTGGGTTGGGTCATTCATTCTCCAACAAAGAGAAACTGTGTTTATACTTTTTTTTATTTTAGGGGGAAAAAAAATTCTTCGTAAGCCACAGACAAGTAAGAAACAGACACTTAACCTTACGGGAGTATCACTGCGCTCTTTTTGACAGCTTGAGTCCTTCAACACTGGGCTTCGCTAGTGTCGCTGCTGGGTGATGATAGGACTAGCCGCAGCGATCCTAGTGGTGAAGGACTCAAGCTTCCAAAAGGAGCGCAACCATTTTAACTTGCAGGGTTGAGTGTCTGGGTATATTATTTGTCTGTGCCCCAGGCTAGTAACTATCGTAATTCAAAGTTTATAATGCATATAATAAAATGTGTGCGATTGTATGCAGCCTATTTTGAGGTAATTAATGTATTGTGTGCCAGATGCCTAAATACGCATGAAAAGTGTTTAATCGAATTTTGAATATTTCGAATTTTTTTAAAAATATATTCCTCAGACTTCAAATAAAAAAGGTTCTACTGTGTTTTGGTAGAATAAAAGGCCTCCTAGAACGGTAATAGGAAGTCCGTTCTGGAAGAGCATTTAATGTATTTCGTTGATATTGACAAGATCGTTGTCATATATACTCGATATTTCTGCTGTTTAGATTTGAATACCGCGATTAATCCAAATAATCGGATCGTTAAGTATCGCTATAATATCTTTCGTAGTTAATTGTGTTCAGAAAGTTAGCATTAAATATAGAAAAAAATTAATTTCATCATCACTCGTTTAAGGTTGGGTGCTAGCGAGCGCGAATTTAGTGCGCTAATTTTGCAGTTTTTATAGCATAAACATTTGTTGAACAAAATAAATCAAATTTTTCTTCTATAGAAACATATAGTTTAGTTTTCTGCACGTGCTAATAATCTCAACAGTTTTTGAATATCTGTCATGATCATGGTGGCATTTGGTGACAAACTTTTTAAATTAAGAGAAAAAGTTGTCATTAAATTCCAGGACACATCTGACAGATATTCAAGGACTGTTGAGATTAGCGCGTGCGGAAAACTAAACTCTATGTTTCTATAGAAGAAAAATTTGATTTATTTTGGCCAAAAATGTTTATGCTGTAAAAACTTCAAAAATACTTCCCTAAACTCACGCTCACTACCACCCCATCTTAAGGACGTTGGGTAGATGTGACGTCACAGTTGGTCAAAATAAGGATTTCCCATGTTAATTAATTTACATTGTACTCGGAGAGTTTTAAGATATAGCGTTAAAGCAAAACCGTAAATTCTCAAATAATTATAAAAATAGTCCTACAGTGACACAAAGTTATTAATTTTATCTCTAAGTAGTTTTTTTTTGTAAACGTATTTTTTTTATAGATCCTATACAACCTAAGCTATTTGTCTTGGTCACGAAAATGTCCTGTAGGAGTCTTCCTGCCAGGATGTGGATTAAAAAAAGTCCGTGGTATCATATTTTTATCTAGAATAGGAAACAATAAAAAGGTAAAATTAAAAAGCAAGACTGTTTTCAAGGCGCGAATATTAAAGTGAATGTGTAAAACTCGTCAGAGGAAGAGGGAAGGAGTTATCAGCACATAGAAAAGAGCCCTTTTAGGGTGAACCTATCATTTTCTTCCCTCTCTTTTTATTTCGTACATTGGTGTCTAAGTTTGATAGTACTTAGATTGCTTTAGGTGCGTCAAATTAAGATGCAGCCCGCTTCACAACATAGCTTCGAAATCTCCAAGTAGGCAAAGTCGTTAAGAGGTACAAATGCCACAAATCAGTGCGTTTGTTTAAAATACCGCCTACACCCATGAAATTAAAGGAACTAAACCAATACTAATTTGACCTTTGTAAAAGGGGGGAACACTGGAGGGGGAAGAGGGTGGGAGAAGAATAAGGGGGGGCAGGGTGGTAAATGGGTCGGGGTTTGGGAAGAGCGTCCGTTATTCGTTGTTTGTCATGCAAATAACGGTAGCTAAATATTAATAACTGCTACGTCGTTGTTTTCGTGTAAAACAGATTTTGCTTGTAAGTCTTCTTGCAAAGAGGTCCTATGTACTCGCTTCCAGTATACATTATTTCGGGAGATCAGGGGTTCGAATCCCTGTCGGGTCTACTGAGGGTGGGTTTTTTTCCTAGATGGTTTCCCACGCTCCTTCCACACAAATACGGGTATATTACTTCTAAATTTCTTCCTTCCTCATCCCTACCGCATTAAAGTAACTATCAAATATGCGTATAACCTGAACAGGTAGTAAGAAACATAGATAAAATACACATCAACGTTATATAAAAGTTCTTAACCCAATTAAAAAAAGAGTTTCAAAATGAACTTGTCGAGGAACTAAAATGTATTTAAAAAAAAGAATCTTTTTATCCATGTGAGTTAAATATGATTCATCAAACTGTACCTAAGACTTCACTTCCTAACTTGATTGTTCCGAGAACGAAGGAGTTAAAAGTCGCCGCTAACTCCCATCAGAGAAGCTGGTAGGGGAAATTTGCATTCATAAAACTCGCTATTCAACTGCTCGTAAGATTAAAACCTTTCGAAAAGTTCAAATGACGTCATCAGTATTTAGTATTTTAATAATGTCACTTTAATTATTTGCTCTGTCTCTGAATGTCAGCGTTTATACTGACAAGGATACGGACGAGGAGGTAGAATTCAAACAGCATTTGCATTGAGAGAGAGTAAGTGAGGGAGATGGAGTGAAGAAGATGGAGTGAGAGAGAGAGGAAGTGAGGGAGGGGGAGTTAGTGAAAGAGAGAGAGAGAGAGTTATGAAAAGGTAGTGAGAGAGAAGGAGTGAGGAGATGGAATGATGGAGATGGAATGATGGAGTGATGGAGAGGGAGTAATGGAGAGGAGTAATGGAGCGGAGTTAGAGAAAGAGATTGAGAGAGGGAGTGAGGGAGGGGAAGTGAGGGAGGTGAAGTGAGGAAGAAAGTGAGGAAGAAGGAGTGAGGAAGAGATAGAAGGAAAGAAATAGACAGGGTGGAAAATAGAATGAAAGAAAGATATAGGAGAGGGAGGGAGAGAGAGGGAGAGAGAGGGAGAGGGAAGGAGAGAGAGGGAGAGGGAGAGAGGGAGGGAGAGAGAGAAAGAGAGAGGAAGTAAGAAAGAGAGAGGAAGGCAGAGGAGATAAAGAGGGATGGAGAGATGGTTTTATTCAGATATAGTCTTAGCACAACATTTAATAGTCAATATCCCAGCTACCTAGGCAACCCTCTTTGTTACTCTTAAAAAAAACAGATTTAAGCACCATTCGACTTAGGCGGTTTTTCAACTCACGCGGGAAATCTTTCGGAACGAACTAAACGCGTGGGGATATCGAGGACTTACTGCGTATTTCCTAAAAAAAAAAAAAAAAATACTTCCTACCAGACAAGTCCACGTGTTTTGGACGCTGTTACCAAGCGTCTCTCTTCTCTCTCCTTTGGCTAGAGAAGGGGGAGGGGGGACGCCCGGCGTCTCGGGTGACTCTTAGCGCCGGCGCCCGTCAATCACGGACAGGGTCTGTAATGAAATTGGGTGAGCTCTGTCGGTAGCAGGAGCCGGGCTCAAGAATCGGGTGGAGGAAAGCTTCTTAAAGGGCCGAGAGTGGTGGGGTGAGGGGTGTAGAGTAGGGTTTAGAGGGGAGGAAATAGGGCTTTTATACGGCTCTGTTAGCTCTACCCCCTCCCGTACACTCGCGACATGAAAACTATGGGGACCTTGGTACGGTCAGTTATTTGTAACCGCGTCTTAATGCACATTCGGGATAAACCCATGTGTAATAATTACGACCCGTTTCGGTGGACGCGTGGTCTAAGGCGCTACTCTTGCAGTAGACTAAACCTACCGCTGACGGGTAGACCAAGGTTCGAGTCTCAGTCAGATTTACCGAGAGGGTGGTTTTCCCTAAATGGTTGTACACTCTTTTTCCGCGAAAATGCGGGTACGGTTCTTATAAGTATAACCTTATCTCTAAGACCATAAGAGTAATTAGAACATAAGCGTATAACCCGAATGGGTAGTAGGACGCTGCGGTAAAAAAAACCACGCTAGTGTGTTAAGTATGAGAAGAGTGGAATTTAGAGGTGTGCACCCGCATTTGAATGTGAGTAAGAATAGAACAAAGATTAGGAATTAAAATACAAAATACACCCTTGGTACATCCGATTGTGATTCGAACCACGAACTCCCCTGTCATAAGCAGTCCAGTCCATTACGAAAGTTACGCCTCAGAGCGTTACGAACATTGAAGGACTCCCTTTATCGCCCAATCGGGACCTCTTTCCGCTACACCGCACATAAGTCACCACGGGGGGGGGGGGGGGGGGGGGGAGGTGGGATTCAGCCGTAGGGATCGACGGAATGTCTTTAACCTTCGTCGCTCAGCGGGGACCTCGTGGGGGTACCCAACCCGACTCTTCCCAAAAAACCTCCTCCATAGATTAAATTTACGCCGAAAGAGAGCAATCAATTCTGAATTGCATTTAAATTTTGAATAGTTTAGACAGAGTTCACAAACAAGAACAAGTCTGAGCCTGTGTAACTCACTAATCCCTCCATTCCCAAAAAAGAACATCATCACCAGCAAATATATCCTCGAAATATTACAAACCCTATCCAACCATCTTACCACTTACCCTCGAAGACTTGAAAAGAAACGGTTAAACATCTTACCCTACGTTACCTTATCATCTTCTTTCCGACCGCCGTGATGTAATTCAAGAAGTACGCGCAGTTCCTCGCGTTCCTCATCAACGTCCTCCTCGAAAGCACCTCTCCCTCCTCACAGACCTCCAATTCCAGAATCCTTCTCTTCCTCTCGTAACATTCACAAGTCAGCAGAACATGTCCTGCGTCTTAGTTCGCGGCGCATGCCCCGCAGTTCGGGTTCTCCTTCAGCCGAAATCCATTAAGCTCCCAGTTGAAGTTACCATGCCCGGTGAAGAACTGCGTGAAATAGTGGTTGGTGAGCACCCACTCATCCTTTCATGCACAGAAGGTCGATACTTTAGTCTCCCTGCCTTTCACCGATACATACCATCTCACTTGCCAAGCCGCGAGAGAGTCAAGCCGGCCCGTCCTCTTATCCTCATCAAGGTCCAATCCGTTACTCTTCGCCCAGTAGCGCCCAACCCTCACCCTTACCAATAGGTCGATCGGCATCACTCCTGCGACAACAGGTAAAGCATCATGAGAGATCGTGTTATAGGCCTTGGTCACTGCTAAAAGTGCAAACCTCTGTGCCCGTTGAAGGATGATACTGCTACGTTGAGCCTCCATCCGATGCCGCCAGACCACGCATCCGTGAGTGAGCACCGACTCCACCAGGGCCTTGTACTTCTTCCGAAGAGTCAGGGAGTCCAATCCCCAGTTGGTCCTTGAAACTCTGACGAGTCTTCCGAACGCAGCCATGGCAACTCCAGCCACCATCCTGAAATGATCATCAAAAGACAAAACCTCATCCAATAGCCCACCAAGATACGTGTACACCCTCACGTATCAAACGGGCACTCCACGAATGCGAACGGTAGGGTGTCTCGTCGCTGAGTGTCTCCCTTTGATCAGCGTCATCCTGGTCTTCTCCCTTGAAAAGGAGGGCCGCACCTCCCAGCCCCAGGCTAGCACCGTCTCCATAGCTCATAGCATTCCCATACTTGACCTCCAGTTCAATCCTAGTGTAGCCTCTAACGAGTATAAGACCATCGACCACGTAGGCGTAGCAGCTGACACCCTCTCTGAAATCTAGTTTCAAGAAATTATCAAACAGGAGAAGCCACAACGCCGGACCCGGTACTGACCCCTGAGTCAGGACCTTCACGGACTCCTTCTGTTCCAAGAACAGCCCGGTCGTCCTATTCCTAAAGTAATCCCTGATTACCGTATACAGGTTCCGTGGACATCCGGTTCTTCTCAGATTCTCTAAGATCCCAGGCCACCAAGTGCTGTCGAATGCACCAGATATATCCAGGTAGATGGCCAGCACGTACCGGCTCTCGCTCTCGTTGACGTCTCAAAGGGCCCTCTCCAGAGCGTCCACCGTTCCTCTTCCTGGTCGAAACCCGTAGTGCCTATTATCAAGAACACCATATACCTGTATGTAGCTCCAAATCCTTGAAGCTAGCAGCTTCTCCACGACCTTACCCAGCACGTTGAGCAAAGTCAACGGCCGGTAAAACTTCGGGTCCACAGGGTCCCGATCTGGAGACTTAGCAGGATCCTCAGCTCTCCGGCCTTCCAAGGGTCGGGGAAAAAACCTCCATCACCATCTGGTTGGCTATTGCCAGCAGATACTCGGAGATGCAGTTCCAGGACTTCACTATCTCAGCGGATAGTAGATCCAAACCAGGCGCCTTCTTGTTACGGCAACTTCTGTCGTGTAGCTCCTCCTTCGTGAACAGGGGGCGTACACTCCAGCGTAGTCCTCCATCGCCTCCGCTCTCAGTGCCCGATGTATCTCCGTGTCCCTGTCGGGGGTCATCGTCTGGAACAATGACCCTTAACACCATCCTCGCAGTGTCAGCAGCATCATTGGGCTACAGGTTCCGCATCTCAACCTCCAATTTCCACCGGTACTTTCTCCAATCCAAACGGGCCACGCAATACCTCGTCCTGGGTCCGACTGTCGCTGGAGTCTCTCTACCTTCACATCCCATCTCGAAGAGGATGAGATTGTGATCGCTGCTCGTGTCATCTGAAACTCTCCAATTCCTAACTAGCCTCCCCCCCCCCCTTGATGCGAGTGTCACAACAATATTCGTACCACGACCTACGGGTCCCGCGAAGATAGTAAACCCCGAGGACTCATCGATGACTATGAGGTCCGTCTCAGCAATTAATTCTTCTCTCGCCTCACCCCTGTCGTCCATCTCAGCGCTTTACCACAGCACCTACTTGGCTTTGGAGTCAACCGAAATGATTACCTTCTTCCCCCTCACTCCCTGGAGCACAATCCGAAGATGAGCAATGTGCGGCTCGATGGGTTCTTTAGGTCTGAAATAACAAGACAGAACCAAACACATCCAACCCCTGCCTGTAGCCTGGACACAGATACAGTAGTCGTTGGAGAGATGGCTAAGGAACATGACAACATACTCAGCTTTGGCGATATAGATCACACTTCAAAGATGGCCCTCCATCCTCGGGTAGACCATCCTAACACTCCCCTCAGCTGGGGACGACTCCGTCTGGGAATAGGGCTCTTGAATAGCCAGAGGATCTATTCCCAAGACCACGCTGCTTGTCTTCATCTCATCCATGACCAGAATAGACCGCTGAGTGTTGATCTGTGAAAACTTAACAGCCATAGTTATTTCTATCTATCCAGTTCTGCACCACCCTGATATAAGCAGGGCAGTCACGGTCACCAACACCGTGTGCGTGAGGCTTACCAAACCTCGTGCAGTCCAAGCACACAGGAGGGGAATCCCTCTTGGTGCATGCAGAACTCGCGTGCTCACACACACATCTCCCGGAAGCTCTGGAACTTGAAGCACCTGGACACGGAGCTGTAATTCTTGAGACGAAAGAAGTTCCACTGGATGTAGACCCCATTGGCACTCCTCGGCCGGTTAAGGATCTCCGGGGTACACTCCAGGACTCAGTGGTTGTCTCCGGTGTTCCTCCTCCCAACCTTCTAGTGACGTCCGAAACCGGCATCGAACTCCTCCTTCGTCATCTCCTCGTCAAAGTTCTGCGTCCGGATGGCCTCCCTCACTTCCTCCTCCGTCAAGTCCTTCGGCACATCATAGATTAATACTTTCAGATTAATCACCTTCGGTTTCTCGACTTTCAGGCCGCTTCACCCTTACCTTCTGAGAAGCCTCCAGGACGACCCTTGACTTCTCATCCTTCGTCTCCACGAGAACTCCACCCTTGCCGATCTTGCGGACGTTCCGGACCTTTATGGCTCTCAGGAGCTTCCCCTTAGTCTGATGTCTGGTCTACGCAGACGTCCTGTCCTCCGGAAAGAACAGGATGGCCTTTGACCTCTCCGTTATCTTCCCCATCTTCTCGGTCAGCTTGGGCGTCCTAGGCGGGTGAGCAGCTTGGGCGTCCTAGGCGGGTGAGCAGCCCGGCCTCCCATAGACTTCGCGGCGTAGCTGCACCCCGGTCCACTCGTCTGCAAGTCCATCGGCACTCCAACTGCAAATCCAGAAGCAGCAGCAACCCCACATTCCCTTAGCATACCTTGGATTTCCATCCTCATCTCTTCTTGACCCTGAAGCCGTCTCTTCAGGAAGGCCACCTTCTCCGAGAGTTCCTCCAGGCATCCTCCAATGATATCAATTTTGACTACCAACACCTCAACCTGGGCAGTGGTCGCCATCCTCTTCCCATTCACAAGGCTGTTGATCAGTCTCTCCGGGTCAAACAGGCTCCTCTAGCCCCTGCTCCCCGCTGACGCCTCACCGACCTTCCATCTGGAGATGAACTCCATGACCTCGTCGTCACTTAGGGCCCTCTTCCTGACCTCCCTAGGCGTCTCCACGGGCCTCAGCGGTGGCGGGCCTGGAGTCCCAGGGACGAAAACCAGCGGCGGAAACTCCGGCCTCCCAGTCCACCCCACAGGGCTGTTCACTGTCCTTACCTACAGGCGGGGTGCAAGGAGTCTTCGACGACTAAGCCTGTGGAATATCAGCATAAACCGACAACACTGGATAGGGAATCAGATCAACAACAAACAAGAGTTCAATTAAAAAGAATTAAATCAGGAATAAATTTAACAAAAAATCAGAGTCCAAATCAATAACAATATAAATTAAAATCCAACAGCACGAATATCAAAAACAAACAAGTCTATACCCAAGGTAATCAAAAGTTGAAACAATCAGAGAAAAAAGTTAAAAGTCCAAAAATTTCCAAAGATTGGAAAATCTCAGAAAATAATAACTCGATCAACACAATTCATTCTCAATTAATTGCCTACCAGTATTCTACACCTTTTATTAAAGTAAAAAAAACCTCTCAACTCAATACGAAATTAATATAAGCTAATTCGTACCCGAAATTGGCGGAACAGAAAAAAAAGTCCAACAAGACACGAAACCTAACTTAGCTAAAAAAATTGTACAGTATTTTAATAAATACTTCTCATAGAACCTTCCTACCACCTATCTGCAACTTTTATTAAGATACTAAAATACCTCTAGACACAATACCAGAATCAATATAAGCCAATTTGTCACACAAGGGTGACAGCCAACAAATTACAAAAATTGATACAACTCTTTCAAATTTATAAATACCAAGCTAAACCTTCACAAAACCTTCTAACACATGGATCAAACTTTTAAATGCACTAGAAATCCTCAATTCAGTCTTATGTTAACATCCTAAGGAAACATAACTTCAAAATTACCAAAATTAGCCAATTACTCTTGTGATTCAACAGAGTTTTCTCCAAAAATCCCAAAATAAACACAAACCAATTTTAATACGACCAAGACTAGATGCTGAACTATCTATTGACACCAAAATTTAACCCTAAATAAACACTTTTAGTTATTAAAATTGACACACTTACCAAAAAATAGAGTCCAACTCGAACACAAAACCTAATTAATGCACTTAACTCACAATTCTAAGCACTACTAATCACACAACACTATTTATTAAGCAAGAGAGGCCTGCCCCCCCCCAAAAAAAAATTATGCACCAAAAACATAGACAATTTCACTCGATTTTTACACTTTGGGGAGATTTAAAATGTCGGTATTCACCCAAATACATCCTAAGTCCCTAAATATGTTATTTATTCGGTCAGATGGGCAGGAATCAACTAAAAAATTACTACCACGAACTAATTAATCCTTATGAACACAACAGAAACAATATTAACACCCAATAAAGCTTTACTCTCTCTCAAAGCACAGTTAAATCCGGATCAAATCAATGTACCATATACACAGTAGCTCAAGCTTACAAGAACGGCCAGCGTTACGAACATGCATATGTTAGCACTCATACATAAGAGTGACACCTCGGATATAGTGAACTACAAATCATACAAAACCCTACACAGATTTTTTTTAGCAGCATCAAGATTACGTAACCCAACTCGGTGGCGTAGTTAGCTAACTCGCTAGTTTCGTGTTGAGTTAGACTGCAAAGACGGGAGGATCGAGGTTCAAATCTTACTCGGTGAACTGGGGGTGGTTTTCCTAAATGGTTTCCACTCTACCTTCCACGCAAATGCGGCTCACTTCCTATATATTCAACCTTCGAATCTCCTAACCATTAGCATAATTACTACTTAAGCTTATAACCCGTACGTTAGTAAGACGGTTACAAAAATAAAAAAAGACAAAATCTAGTAACGATAAAGTCTACAATATTTTTAACAGGGTTGGGATGCGTTTTTCGAGCAGCCATGTCCCTGATATTGATACTACTGGAGTTATTTTTACAAACAATATTTTTTATTGGCGAATTGGAACATCGACGTTCTATTATAGTTTATTTTTATTTTTAATATTTTTAAAACTTTGCAAAGTTAAGTTATTTCGTATCTAAAAAGTTGTAGAGATAAAATCATATTTGTAGATATCCGCTTTTCGTGAAAAATGAGATTTACCATTTTGTTTTAACATTGCCTGAATACGAACTTAATTTTAATAGAAATCGTTAGAGCAGATTCTCCCCCCCCCCCCCCCCCAATTTGTCTGTAAAGTACCTTTAATAATAAGGTTAAATTGATAGCTAAATAAAAAAAAGTCTTTGGGTAACTTTATGAAAATCCTAGATACCAGGGTTTAACCCAATCGGTAGACTATTTAGCACCGCGTCTTACTACCCGTTCGGTTTATACGCTTATGTACTAATGACACTAGTGGTTTTGGGGATTAGGAAGGTTACATTTAGAAGAATAGAAGAAGCGTACCCAAATTTGCGTGGAGGGAGAGTGGTAAGCCATTAAAAAAAACCCTCTGTTACACCCAATAGAGTTCGAAACCTGATTGATCTCCCGTCACAGGCTGTCTATTCTACTGCGAGAGTAGCGCGTTAGACCACGCGCCACCGAAGCGGATAACGTGCTAATTAAAATAATACAAGTCCCTTGAATAATATCGAGACGCGCGCGAGTGAGTACAAAATGGAGCAGGTAAACTTACATAATCAAATGATTCAAAGAAGACCTTGTAGAGCACTTTAAAGAAGATGTTCTGCTCTGGAGATACTGGGAGAGCTAATTACTGTCGGAGAGTGTTGGGGAGAGAGGGGGAACTAGGTGGGGAGGGATCAAGGGTCAGCTCTCTGTCCAAAGTAAAGAAATGGTCTGGCAGGAAATATAACCTTATGGGGATAGAAGTGTAATATCAAGTATAAAAGTATTTTTCTCACTTTCCGTTCGAGGGAGCAAATGTTTTTATATTTTGATTACTATTGTTTATATCTTAACAGGATCAGTGGTCATGCAGGCTAAACGATAGGCTCATCTAGTCTGGTTTGCTGGTGATGGGAAGACCGGGCTTCGAGTCTCAGTTAGGTGCACTTTGGGGTGTTTCGAGAAAAAATTCAATTAATTTTGATACATGAGTGGGAGTGAGTGGTTAAGTGAGTGAGTGATTGAGTGAGTGTATGAGTGGGTGGGTGAAGGATTAGTGAGTGAATAGAGTTGAATGAGTTAGTGGATGAAGTATTAAGTGAGTGAGTGAATGGTTGGCTGAGTGAGCAGGTATGTGTGTTAGTGAGTGTATTGAGCGAGTGATTGAGTGAACGTTTGAAGTTTAAGTGAATAAGTGAGTAGATAAAGTATTAAGTCAGTGAGTGGGTGGGTGGCTGAGTTTGTGATTATATGAACGAGTGATTGAGTTGAGTGATCGGGTAAGTGATATGCATGTAAAAGGACACTTGTTTTTTTAAAAAAATGGAATGGTTGTGGTGTAGGGGGAGGGGGTTGGAAGGTAAGTGCCGTAACTTCACTGAAAACCTTCTTCCCCTGATGTAATTCTATAGCAAGCGACGTTCACCTTTTATTATTATTATTAGCACCGCGTCTTACTACCCGTTCGGGTTATAACCACTTACGCTAATGTGTAAATGGTAGGGTGATTGTGAAATGAAATGGAGGACCTACAGTTTAACGTGGGATCCGAACCAAGGTGGAGGCTTGGCATTCCTCACGTTCACAAGTTGTGATTAATACACGTCTTGTCAGAGGTGAAGGAAAGGTTTGGCAATCAGATAAATCTGTGCCGAGACCGAGGATTGAACCCCGGACCCCCAACACAGAAGGTCCTTAACGACCTTTGAAGAGCCACTATCAATGACACCGTCCTGAGGGAGGGAAACATGGCCCCGTTATTAGATCTTAAAGAAGAGTTATGGCGATGGATCAACTTAATGTCCACGAGGACAATCGAGCAGTTTTTTTTATCTACTCTTAAAGAGTATTAGAAGAATGGGGTGGCTCGTTGAACCCGCACCAGTAGGTTGTGCAGAGTCCGTCTAACGGTCTATTAATAATAATAATAATATTTAGCACCGCGTCTTACTACCCGTTCGGGTTATACGCTTAAGTACTAATTACGCTAATGGATTTGGAATTGGGAGGGTTGAATTTAGAGGAAGTGAACCCGCATTTGCGTGGAGGGAGAGTGGAAAACCATTTAGGAAAAACCACTCCCAGTTCACCCGACCGAGATTCGAACCTCGATCTCCCCGTCCTCGGCGGTCGAGCTCAACACGACTAGCGCGTTAGCCAACTACGCCACCGAGTAACGGTCTATTGAACCGAGATATTGGATACAAGAGCACTCTCGAACGTATAGAAGGGCTGTTTCCTGTTTTCTAAATATGACAACGGGGAAATTGGGATGAGTCTAGATATTATTTAATTTTTAAATAAATATTTTTTTTTCCGCTTTTGTCATTTTCTAGAATAAGATAAACTTATTTCCACTGGTTTTAATTCAAACGTTTTCTTGATTATAACAGAAACACGCAACACATTGCGACCTAAGTTGGGTGCCATCCGTGGGATGAGACGGTATTTTAAGGTGTGGATGTAGGAGACGCGAGAAAAGGACAGCGTTTTTGCAGTTTTCATAGCGAAACTTTTTTCTGGCCAAAATAAATCAGACATTGCTCAAGTAGAAACGTACGTGGTGATATCAACAGTTGTTGAATATCTGTCGAGGGTGTCCTGGAATTCAATGACAACCTTTTCTCTTCGTTTAAAAAGCTTATAATCTAATACTGCTATTCTGATGACAGATATTCAACAACTGTTGATATCACCACGTGAAGAAAATTAAACTCTAGGTTCCTATTGGAGAAATATTTTATCTATTTTGGCAAAACAAATGTTTTGATATTAAAAACTGTAAAAATATTTACCTTTTCTTGCGTCTCCTATATCCCTAACTTAAGATGTCTGGTCCCTACGTCAGTCGTCAAACGGTATAGGGCATCACTCTCGTGTATTAGACTGGGCTGTTTATGATGATGGGGAGATCAGGGTTCGAATCTCAGTCGGATCTACCGAAGGTGTATTTTTATAAAGTGGTTTCCCACTCTCCTCCCACGCTAATGCTGGTAGCTTACTTCTAAAAAGCTTCATTCCTCATCCTTACCCCTTTAGAGTAAGACATATACATATGTTTAGAGTTGTAAGTATTACATAATTTAAGTATTGACCTTGGGGTTATTTTAAGAACCTACAACACTTTCAAAAAGAAGGATTTGTACTACTTGCGCAGGTTGTATGCATTTTATTTACATTAAAAGGGTAGATCATTAATTTTGAATTCAGAAAAAAAATATAATCGCATTTTTGTACAGGGAGAAACCATCGAGAAAAATTTTCTCTCATTACACACAGCCTGGATTCGAACCTCGATATGAGAAAATTAAACTAGACAAGCCAAATATTTAGTTCCCGTGTTCAAGATGAACGTGAAAAGAGGATAAATTTATTTATTTATTTACTATACCAAATAAACAATTTTAGATAGTTAATTAAAATATTTCATATTTAAAGAAATATGTTTGATTTAAAATACAATATATATTTATTATAATCAATGTTTTATGGGAAAAGGAATGTACAAACATATTTTTGAGCAAATACAGGGTGATGCAACAGAGTATCCCGAAAATGAAGCATTTTAGAAAAAAATGTTTCAAACAAAAGTTGTTTGTTTCTCAGGAAGGAAGAGAACGGCACTAGTTCTTTTTAATTTGTGGATGTCTTCAAGGTAGTTTCAAGGTCAACTTTGGTTTTTTAAATTAAACCTATATTTTTTAACGGCATTTTATTATATAGAAACGAACAAACCAAACAACTTTCCCATGCAAATTTTTTTTATTTAACATCCATTTTTGCAAATATTTTAAATTGTATTTTTACAACACTTTTTATTCAAGAACATTTTTACTAAATTATGTTATTCTTTACTATGTTAAATGTAATATTATTTATAAAATTACTTTAACAAATGATTAAAAAGATCCATTAACATAGATACAATTTTAATGTAATTAACCGTTCTTGAGTAAAAATTGTTTTATAAAATACAAGTTAAATATCTTGAAAATTTAATGTCAATTAAATAAAAGTTTCAGGCAAAATTTTTGTTGTTGTTTAAAATGAAATTATGTTAAAATAATTATAGGTTTTCACTTTAAAAGAAATAAAGTTGACTTTTAAATAACCTTTAAGACGTACACCAAATCAAAAATAACAAGTGCTTTTCTCTCTAACTCAAAAACCAAAAACTTTTTAAGAAAGCAATTTTTCTAAAATGCTTCATTTCGTGAATATTCTGTTGTCTCAACTTAAATGCCTCGCCCGGTATATTAAAAACACAATTAATCAACATTTTCGAAAGTCTAGAATAATTAATATCTTCTGTACAACCGTAAATATATTTCGACCATTTAATTAAATAAGGCATTGCTAGCGTCTTTTATACAGTGTACAATTTATGTTTTAAAATATTGTGACCATTAAGGAGTTTAATTTTTTACAACGTTGAATGTGATATTGTTTCTTATGACTTTATAAATAATGTTTCATTTTTATACACTTTTACATTATTTATGTATCGTTCATGAGTTTAAAAAAATATGAAAGCTAAACTATTTACAAACAATTAGAAATCGTTTAAATAATTCATATTATATAGAATTTTTTTACTTATGGCTACAACATTATTATATTTAGATCACGTTTTTATAATGGGTGCTTATAATTTCTCCTTATCAACCAACATATATAATTTAAAATACATATAAAGTTAATTAAATAATAAAAGTTTTCTTGATACTATAATAATAATACATTATATCTCATCAATAAAAAAAGACCCAATTATATAATTTATAATTTAATATTAAGACTCTTTCTTGTAAAAATTTTCTTGCTAGTTTGATTTAACTGGAATGATATTATGAATCTCTGGAAATGTGAAGCGCTTAATTTGGAAATAAATTAAGAGTTTTGAGATAAAACTTAAAGGGGAAATGTATAACAAGTCCTTTATACCTGCCACTTAAGCTAGTTAAATTATAAAACTTTACAATGAGATTCAAGGAAGGGATATAATATATATATATATATATATATATATATATACACACACACTTGAGTCTGTAGAAGATTCCAACATTTCTAAATAAGGAAAAGAGTTGGATAAATAAAACTAGTTTATTTGCCTTTTTTATTATTTTCTTTGTAAACATTTCAAACAACAGATTAAAAAAAAGACTTATATTGAAATGGGGAGATGTTTGTAACATCATTCGAAAAAAAAAATCTAATCACACTAACACCATTATCTAGAATTACCGAAAATTACGGTAATTCTAGTAATGGTGTTAATTTGGTTGCATTTCAGAAATGAACTTCTGGTTTTTTGTATATTAAAAAAAATATGTTTCGAATAAAATATTTGTATTATAAATATATATACATATTTGTAATGCTAAGTAATTTCATATCTCAAATAGTTTCGGAGCTATTATAAAAAATGTTAATTTACGCATCAGACCGGAGCCCTTAAAACGATTTTGCCGAAATATTGAGAGTAGCCATTTTGTTTGGAATATTTATTAATGTTCATAAATGAAATTTAATCAAAATCGTTAGAGCCGATTTTGAGAAAATCGACTTTTTCTCTTTTTGCCCTTCAGTAAACTACCCTTAATTTTAAGTTTTAATAGACACACAAACAGACGGCATTGCAAAGACTATTTTTAAGGGTTCGGGGGGTCATGAGACGTCGACATCCATCAACATTTCAGGTTAGTTTTTCTTACGGTCGCAATACTTAAGCTTTAATGCCCAAAAAGTTAAAAATATATATATAATTGCGTATATATTGAAAGTTATTGATTTTATAAAAATATGTTTCGAATAAAATATTTGTATTATAAATATATATACATATTTGTAATGCTAAGTAATTTCATATCTCAAATAGTTTCGGAGCTATTATAAAAAATGTTAATTTACGCATCAGACCGGAGCCCTTAAAACGATTTTGCCGAAATATTGAGAGTAGCCATTTTGTTTGGAATATTTATTTATGTTCATAAATGAAATTTAATCAAAATCGTTAGAGCCGATTTTGAGAAAATCGACTTTTTCTCTTTTTGCCCTTCAGTAAACTACCCTTAATTTTAGGGGTAGATATCCAATTCCAAAAACCCCTCGGGGCAACCCTATGAAAACCCTAGATATCAAGTTTCAGCTCAATCGGTAAAATAGTTTAGGCTCTAGTTGGAGGTACAGACAGACAGACAGACAGACAGACAGACGGAAATTCAAAAACCACTTTTTCGGATTCAGGAAGTCATGAAACGTCAAAATTCATCAAAATCTCGAGTTCGATTTTTTTGACGATCACAATACTTTCTCTACCTGTAAGATAGAGAGAAAGTAAAAATAGATTTTATGAAGGAGATTTCATAAAAGATAGAGACTTAACGTTTATTGAAATATATTACCATATTTTATAGCACTCATTTTAATAAATATATTTAATATAATGTAGCTCGTCCTTATTTAAGATATATCTTTTGATTTTCTTAACAGAGGATGAGGAAGGCTAAATTTATAAGAAGTGTACCCGCATTTTGCGTGGTGGAAAACCATCATAAGTGTACCCTACAAGGGATGTGAACCCCGATTTCACCGGCATCGGCAATCTAGTCTACAACGCGAGTGACGCCTTAGACCGTTCGGCCACTGAAGTGGGGTTTAAAATATTAACTAAGAATAAAATATAAGTTACAAATGGCTGTAAACACATTTAATAGCATATTCTCTGTTCTAAAGAATAATCAATAAAATAAAATTAGTTTTTTTATATGTGCAACACGTTTTACTGCCCAGCCGGGCCAGCCATATTTTTACACTAATAGTGGTAGGGTAGAGAAGAAACTTGTTTGGAAAAACTACCCTCACTATACTTGGCCAGTATTCGAAGCCCAATACTCCCGTTACCGGAAAAACAGGGCTAGATAAGCTTTAAGTCCACGTGCTCGATAACGAGGGTAAAATAACATATTACAGTAGTTCGATTTATAGAAGTCGATTAGGATTAGTAACCAACGTTTTAAATTATTATTATTATTATTACTAGCACCGCGTCTTACTACCCATTCAGGTTATACGCACTCACGCTAATGTGTAATGGTAGGGTGATTGTGAGATGAAATGGAGGACCTACAGTTTAACGTGGGATCCGAACCACGGTGGAGGTCTGGCATTCCACACATTCACAAGTTGTGATTAATACACGTCTTGTCAGAGGTGAAGGAAGGGTTTGGCAATCAGATAAATCTGTGCCGGGACCGAGGATTGAACACCGGACCCCAAGCACAGAAGTCTGACACCTTACCCCTAGACCACCAGGTCACCTTAACGTTTTAAAGATTAAATAATATTCAGATTAATTTAAACTTCGTTGTTGGTTGGTAGATTTATTGAATATTTAATTGGCCTTGAAACTAAATAGCGATATACTATAAATCTATACTTGAATCTAAATTATACTAGACATATTTTAGTAAAGCTATTTAGTAAAAATTAGTTTTTTTAAATAATTTAGTAATTTTAATTTTAACAACTAAATGAAATATTTCTTCGAAATATAATTCACAAATGTTGATCTGACTTTTCTACCGCCGAGCGACAGTTTCGATAACAAGTTTTAACGAGATTTCTCGACTTTCCCCGGTTGGCTAAATGACAAGGGTGGTTTGGGGGTTGTGTGTGTTAACCTGCCACCCGCCTCGGTGGATAACGCGCAAGTTTCGTGTCGAGCTAGAATGCCTAGGACGGGGAGATCGAGGTTCGAATCTAGTTCGGGTGAACTGGGGGTGGTGGTTTTCCTTAAATAGTTTTCCGCTCTCCTTCCACGCAAATTTTGGTTCACTTCCTCTAAATTCAACCTTACCAATTTCTAACCCACTAGTGTAATTAATACTTAAGCGTATAATCCGGACGGGTAGTAAGACGTGGTGCTAAGTATTATTATTATTACTAGCCTGTCACTGAGCTCCTCAAAGATAAAAACGGAACAAACGGCACTATACAAAATGTATGTTACCTTGTGCATTCCGTTTACCCTGAGAGGTAGGTAACAATCATACCTTGATAGATTATACTATGACTATCTTATAAGCTGCACCATAGTGTAATAATGCAAACTTACAGAATATATAATTAAAATAATACTGCGCGTCTGGACTACATCATTCATAGCCCAGTTTGTGGAAATATTATCCAGTACTAATGTACCGTTGTCCAGTTCTGTAAATGTCCCAATGTACTAAGAGTAGTACATCCTTTCCGTGGAGGATCTTTCCATGTCCCGATGATGTGATATGTTGGTGGTAGTTAGTATGAGGGTGGTAGTATGAGGATGTTTTATTTTATTCGCGTGCCATGCGCATGGCTTTGAGTAAATATAAATTTACCAGCGACATAGAAATGAAGTAATGATTATAAAATGAGTCTGTTAAATTGACATAGGGTGAATCAACAACCTCAATCTTCAAACTAAAAATAAAACTAGACTTTTTTTTTATACAAAGCGTAGTAAAGTCATTAATATGGATTCTCATGTCGAGAAGTTAAAGAGATTTTACAAATCGTACACTCAATCCAGATTAATATTCATTGGGGGTACTTCTAAAAATTAAAGGACCCTCCATCTCTCTCCCACCCGGGCGTTGCGCTTTAAGAAAATCGTAGCTCCAGTGGCGTGTCATGGAATGTTGCCAAGGTAAGTAGAGCCTTTTTTTTTTAAAGCACTGCGTCTTACGATCCGTTCAGGTTATCGGTGTATGTACTAATTAAGATGATGTGTTAGGGATGAGGGAGTTTGAATTTAGAAGAAGTGTACCCGCATTTGCCTGGAGGGAGAAAGAGTGTAAAACTATTAAAATAACACTAATACCGGGGTTCGAACCCTGATAATCGGCAGCTCAGTTTATTGACGACATAGATTATTCGACCATCGAGACGGGTCAGAGCTTTTTAAAAGTAGATCTATAATATGTCCCCATCTATTGGCTAGCCCATTTGACCAATCATACACAGGGTCTATGCCTTATTTGTCGCTGCCATTTGCGCCTTTTCACAGAAATCATGAAATTTCACCGTTTATATCTTGACCAAATCTCTCTATTTATATCCGATAATCCTTTCCTAATCATCCCCTCTCCATATAAATTTTTCTATCACTTACGGAAAGTTTTTATTTCTATAATGGTATCAAGATTTGTCATTTAGACCTTCCTGTACTTCCACTGGCACTGGGGGTGACCTGGTGGTCTAGGGGTAAGGTGTCGGACTTGTGTGCTGGAGGTCCGGGGTTCAATCCTCGGTCCCGGCACAGATTTATCTGATTGCCAAACCCTTCCTTCACCTCTGACAAGACGTGTATTGATCACAACTTGTGAATGTGAGGAATGCCAGGCCTCTACCGTGGTTCGGATCCCACGTTAAACTGTAGGTCCTCCATTTCATCTCACAATCACCCTACACATTACACATTAGCGTAAGTGCGTATCGCCCAAACGGGTAGTAAGACGCGGTAATAATAATAATAATAATACTGGCGCTGGCAGATATGTTAGTCGTCTGAGGTTGGGACATCCTGTAGGGGCTGTTACTTCCTCCCAATGAGATTAAATGATAATGATTATTATTATTATGTAGTGCCAGTATGCCTAATAAAAATAATTGGAGCAATTTATTACAATTTGGAATAAAAAACTCATCAATAAACTACCCTTTATAAAAGGGATAGGGTAAATAAAAACCCGAGGTAAATCTTTTAATATCCAGATATCAAATTTTTATCAACCCGCTTTGGTGGCCGCGTTGCCTAACGCGCTACCCTCGCCAGTAGATTAGACCGATGACCGGGAGATTGAGGTTCGAATCTCTGTAGGGTGTACTGATGGTGTTTTTTTATAAAATGTTTTTCCATTCTCCTTCCCCGCAAGTGAGGGTACACTTCCTATAAATATAACCTTCCTAATCCCTAAAACCCATTAGGGTGATTATTACATAAGCGTATAACCCGGACGGGTAGTAAGACGCGGTACTAAAAGAAAAGGTTGAACAAAAGCCATCAAACCGTTTCAGATCTGTTGCCAGGGACATAATGTAGGGACACAAATAGTGGTAAGATCTGTTGCCAGGGACACAATGTAGGGACACAAATAATGGTAAGATCTGTTGCCTGGGACACAAATAATGGTAAGATCTGTTGCCTGGGACACAAATAGTGGTAAGATCTGTTGCCAGGGACACAATGTAGGGACACAAATAATGGTAAGATCTGTTGCCTGGGACACAAATAATGGTAAGATCTGTTGCCAGGGACCCAATGTAGGGACACAAATAGTGGTAAGATCTGTTGCCAGGTACACAAATAGTGGTAAGATCTGTTGCCAGGGACCCAATGTAGGGACACAATAATGGTAAGATCTGTTGCCAGGGACACAATGTAGGGACACAAATAATGGTAAGATCTGTTGCCAGGGACACAATGTAGGGACACAAATAGTGGTAAGATCTGTTGCCAGGTACACATATAGTGGTAAGATCTGTTGCCAGGGACCAATGTAGGGACACAAATAATGGTAAGATCTGTTGCCTGGGACACAAATAATGGTAAGATCTGTTGCCAGGGACCCAATGTAGGGACACAAATAGTGGTAAGATCTGTTGCCAGGGACACAATGTAGGGACACAAATAGTGGTAAGATCTGTTGCCAGGGACACAATGTAGGGACACAAATAATGGTAAGATATGTTGCCAGGTACACATATAGTGGTAAGATCTGTTGCCAGGGACCCAATGTAGGGACACAAATAGTGGTAAGATCTGTTGCCAGGGACACAATGTAGGGACACAAATAATGGTAAGATCTGTTGCCTGGGACACAAATAATGGTAAGATCTGTTGCCTGGGACACAAATAGTGGTAAGATCTGTTGCCAGGGACACAATGTAGGGTACAAATAATGGTAAGATCTGTTGACATAGACATAAATAACTTTAAGATCCACTTTTTTGGGTTCGGGGGTACCTATAGTAGCCCCATGGCTTCTTTGGTGCTGACTGACAGCTCTGAAAAGTTACCAGACAAATTATGTATTCCTACGCCGAACCATATGATCTTCAAAAAACATGTGTTTATCAGCTGTCACTTCTGACAGTCAAAATTTAGGTATATACCTGACTGTTGACTGTCAGAAGTCAGTTGTGAACTGTCAGTCAGCACCAAAGAAGCCATGGGGCTACTGTACATAGAAAGTCAATATTCATCAAATCTCGAGGACTAAAATATTCACCATTACAATACTTTCTCTTGATATGAGAAAGTAAAGAAACTATTTTAATGAGAAACACTCGGTTAAAGCTAGAAGAGATGAGTCATTGTCTCCTAGCTCAGAGTCAGGCACGCTACCCCTCCCTGGAGGAGACGTTGAGAACTAAACTGCAGTCTGCCGTACCCTGGGAGAGCCGTAATCTCGTTGGTGGAAACGTTTTATGGGCCGTATTAAAATTACTATAAGGACTCTCTCTCATGCAATCTCATTAATACTAATTGTATCTCAAGCGTCTCCGACGACATAATTAAAATTTATGTACCCCCTTCCCCCTTCTATTTATGTGACTTCCCCTCCCCTGTGTAACATTACATATATATATATATATATATATATATATATATATATATATATATATATATATACACACACACATTTCTTTGAGACGACGAAGTTTTTTTATTTTTATTTAGCACCTCGTCTTACTACCCGTTCGGGTTATACGCTTAAGTACTAATTACGCTAATTGATTAAAAATGGGGAAGGTTGAATTTGGAGGAAGTGAACCCGCATTTTCGTGGAGGGAGAGTGGAAAATCATTTAGAAAAAAACCCACCCACAGTTCACCCTACTGAGATTCGAGCCTCGATCTCCCCGACCTCGGCAGTCTAGCTCAACCGACTAACGCGTTAATTAACTACGCCACCGAGGCGGGTCAGTCGCAAGGTTCGGGGTACTAAAATTATGCGCGCACGCACACACGCACGCACGAATGAAGTCTGTTCCCCGTTGTTTATTTACGAAGGGTCAGCCTACTTTCACGTTTTGTATCACAAGTAAAACCAATAAAGAATTAATATTTAAACATAGTTTAAGATTAAAATATAATCAAAGTTGTCTGAAAAAAAAGTGTACTTTTTCTAAAATAACCTTCGTATGAAAAATTGGATTGTATTGTTTAGTGTATGGTAATAGCTGTACCATCCTGTGTTGTCAGTTTGTAGGTTGTGTAAAAATATGTCTTTAGAAAGTACACATTAAATGCCTGATAAATATAAATAAATTTAATATATATCTTTTAAATTTATCTATTAGATAACCTCTGATAGTAATAAAATTTTAGTCTAACTCTCTGAGGTTTATTTATTTACAACCCCAAATCCTTAATTGATAAAATAAGAATAGAAATTTTTTCTAAAATGACCTACATAATACTAAACAGTTTTTTTCCTTCCGTTCTGTGTTTTTTTCAGAGCCTTTACAACGATCTCCCCCTCTTTCTTTACTTGACGCGCGGATAAGAAGTAAAAGAAAATATAAGATTAAATCTCAGAGGTAGAAGAAATCTGATCCCTCGTTCCCCAGTCTGTCATTTGAGTTTGTTGGCTGTATAAAGATGTTCTTTACGTACAGAACACGATACACCAACTGTTTGTTTATAACAGGTTGTCTTGGAGGTAAAGTGTTAAGAAGGTGCGTTAAAATTATGTTTTTAAAAGAAATACTTTCACACATACAAACAAAAACACATATGTGTATACATATGTATGTAAAAGTATTTTTTTAACATTAATTTTAACGCACACGCTTTCATAAACACTTACACGCATATATAGATTTACATATTTTTACATGTAAATATATATATACAAATGTATATATATATATATACAAATAAATATATATTATATACTCGCTTTGCTTGGTGGGGGCTCTGCCCCCAAACCCCCAGTGAGTTTTCTTTGTAAGTGGATGTAAACTAATATAACTCCAGCGTTGTTTTGAACATAACAACTTAAAAGTTACCGGTATTGTACTGTATTGTATATACCGCACCGACTTTAAAGTTTCTCCACCATTTTGAATTTTTTTGGGGGTTGAAAATGATTTTTTTAAATTTTTTGGAATTTTCTCGTTGGTTACAGGCTAGAAGCTCTAAGTTTGCCAAATTTCAAGTTTCTAGCTCATCTGGAAGTGGGTAAATATTAATGTCAGGGAGTGAGTCAGACATGTGGCTTTATAATAGTATAACACATAAAAATATATTATGTTACTAAAAAAAAGCTTTCACACAGATGTGTGTAGATATATACACGTCTGTGTGAAAGAGTTTTTTTAATAAGAAAATAAATATAACGCACATAAAAATCTTCCGTGTTCGAAGATGCAAATAATTATAAGAGAATGTGTCAAACTACTGAAGTCAAACTAAAATATATAGCTTAGTTTGTGACTCAATCAATTATGATTATGAAGTTATAAAATTACAAGAGATATTAGATTAAGTTGTACTAAACATTAGAAGAGTTTAAGAAGTATAAAAAATATCATTGATTAATTCAAATCGTGAAGAATGACAGTCAAAACATATTAAAAAACCTTTTTGAAACAAAAAAACTTATCAAAATTAGGACATTTAATTTAAGAGTATCAGACTCATGAATCAATGATAAGATAATAATTATAAATAGATTAATAATTAAATATATTATTCACTTGATATTTTAACAAACTTAAAATGATAATGGTACATGTTTGGTTTTGTTTACTTAGCAATTTAATTGAAACATAAATTAATGAGTATTAGTTTTTCATTTGCCAAATTAAAGTTTAAATTATTTAAATTATTATTATTATTATTATTATTATTATTATTATTATTAAGCACCACGTCTTACTACCCGTTCGGGTTATACGCACTTACGATAATGTGTAATGGTAGGGTGATTTTGAGATGAAATGGAGGACCTACAGTTTAACGTGGAATCCGAACCACGGTGGAGGCCTGGCATTCCTCACATTCACAAGTTGTGTTTAATACACATCTTGTCAGAGGTGAAGGAAGGGTTTGGCAATCAGATAAATTTGTGCCGAGACCGAGGATTGAACCCCGGACCCCTAGCACAGAAGTCTGACACCTTACCCTAGACCACCAGGTCAACTTTAAATTAGTTAATTATAATGGAAAATAGTTAAAAAAAATGGTGTTTACTAATTGATGATGCGTTGAAAGAAATCCCTTTCTCCTTGCGGTGTTTCTGATGTTCCTGCGTGAGCAGCCCCCATTTGACGACTAATTACGATGTAGTTCTACATCATTCTCAGGTCTTTAATCAAGAAACAACCCGTCTCGGTGGCGTAGTTGGCTAACGCGCTAGTCATGTTGAGCCCGATTGCCGAGGACGGGGAGATCGAGGTTCGAATCTCGGTCGGGTGAACTGGGGGTGGTTTTTCCTAAATGGTTTTCCACTCTCCCTCCACGCAAATGTGGGTTCACTTCCTCTATATTACCATTCCCAATTCCTAATCCATTAGCATAATTAGTAATTAAGCTTATAACCCAAACGGATAGTAAGACGCGGTGCTAAATAATAATAATAAAGAAACATACACAAGATGTGGTTAGATTAAAATGTAATAATTGATAGAATACCAATAGAGTGTAAAATATAAATATAGCTTAAAATTGAAAAATATGGAGAGCAAAATAAAGTTGAGAGTAATGAAGTTGTCAACAAAACGGCATAAAAGATACAGCACTGAAAATTTGTCGAATAGATTGCTCAGGCTAGCAAATTGATATTCCAAAAGGTTATAAAAAAAACCCAATCCCCTCCATTAATATAATTCTGGTTGCGCCACTGACAATAAAACCCAGTGGCTATATGACCTTTCCTCTAAAACAAATGGGAAGTAACGAGGAGGAAAGATTTATATATATATATTTTTTTTTACTAAAAACCAACATTTGGCGTGTTTGCGTGACATTTCGTCATAAAGCACGGGAATATGTAGTACGTCGTCATGTCGACAGATGGAGACGCTACCAAGAGATTACCACCATACGTCACCGTGACGTCACGGCAGTGGCGTGTGGTGTGCTGATGACAGGGGTCGGTTGAAACTGTACGCGTGAATTATTTCTCATAGTTCGTTAGAAAATTAATTGCTCAGGTACCAACGGAAATACATAAATACAAGGGTTTTAATGAACATTATCATTTAATATTAATAATAATAATAATAATAATAATAATAATAATAATGGGCCATATAAATGTTGTAGAAACATTACATCAAAGATCATGAATGAAATAATATATTATTATTATTATTATATTATTATTATTATTATTATTATTATTATTATTATTATTATTATTATTATTATTAGCACCGCGTCTTGCTACCCATTCGGGTTGTACGCACTTACGCTAATATGTAATGGTAGGGTGATTGTGAGATGAAATGGAGGACCTACAGTTTAACGTGGGATGGATCCGAACCACGGTGAAGGCCTGGCATTCCACACATTCACAAGTTGTGATTAATACACGTCTTGTCAGAGGTGAATGAAGGGTTTGGCAATCAGATAAATATGTGCCGAGACCGAGGATTGAACCCCGGAGCCCCAGCACAGAAGTCTGACACCTTACCTCTAGACCGCCAGGTCACCAAAATAATATACACTGTTACTTACTCAATGACATTAGGAACTAGGAACATTGTTAGAGAAAAAGTGAGCATCATCTTTATCCACCAAAGAGCTTAAGAATCAAATTCATTTTCAAAGACCTGAATTAAAAAGTATGTATATTTGCTTATAGCTCAGAAATTATTGGTTTTATAAAAATATATTTCATTTAAAAGATTTGTATCTTTAAAAGTACTACAACTTTACAATCATAAGTTATTTCTTATCTCAAATAGTTGCGGAGATATGATGAAAATTGGGAAATATCAGCGGAAATCATCTGTAGTTTTTGGACCAGTTAAAAAATTTAAATTTTGAGTTTAAAGGATTTTAATCCAACGACGGTTCGAGTGAAAGTTTGCACTTCTAATGATTTAATAAAAAGGTTATAAACCTAGATCTAACCTTCTTCTATCAAATAAAGCCACGTTTTGTTTGATAGGGTCAAAACGGAAAACTAGAAGATAATGCGGGATTGTTTTACAGGGTTTCATGTAAGTTAACACACATTTTTTTAAAGACAGTTTAAACTTTTTAACTGGCCAGAACTTTCGCCTACACTTAGTTGGAAATAATGTTTAAATAAACATCAAACCAGATTATCCGGGTTTATCTAATAGTCCTCAAAGCTTATAAGTGTTCTGCCATGCAAACCTCTATGTGGATAATTTAAAAATTAAAAGTAGCGTTATGTTACAACCAAAACCTTGTCTTCAACTTTGTTTCACATTTATAAAAGTACCTTCCCACATCCCAAAGGATTATAAGTTATTTAAAAAATGTTATTTTACTATTTTACCCGCCTCGGTGGCGTAGTTAGCTAACGCGCTAGTCGTGTTGAGCCCGACTGCCGAGGACGGGGAGATCGAGGTTCGAATCTCAGTCGGGTGAACTGGGGGTGGTTTTTCCTAAATGGTTTTCCACTCTCCCTCCACGCTAATGCGGGTTCACTTCCTCTCAATTCAACCTCCCTAATTCCTAATCCATTAGCGTAATTAGTACTTGAGCGTATAACCCGTAACGCGTATAACGCGTAAGACGCGGTGCTAAATAATAATAAATAATATTTTACTATTTTACTTTGGAAGACATTTTATAAACTTATTCTCGCGAATGTACACATAATAAATTGGCAATCCTCCTAAATACACCGTCATTATATCTTTTGAACTCTTTTTCTAAAAAAATTGATATTCTTTTATCATTCTGTAATAATAATCATCAATTTTTTTTTTCATCTTATTTTCTTGGCTCATCATCCAAACGGGACAAACTATTTCCCCGCCAAGTTCGAGGCTCCTACGACCTTCAATTTTAAATTATTAAAGGGGTATTGTTGAGTTTTATTTTTTGGGGGGTGAAGGGAAGGGGTATCGCATATAAATTGAATATTATCACCCTCGAGAGCTGTTCTTGTTCCGACTTTGTTTGCTGCTGAAACTTTAAAACACACTTTCCCCCAATATCGTGGCATTGACGCGGCAATAAAGGAAATACTGGCATCAGTGTATTTTTTTTATAAAGGTGTAGAAATATAGAAAAGAATTCTATATATTTTTAATACACTTTTTAATAATTGTAAGACATTTGTTTGTATCAGCTGAAGCGTAGGGTTCTGTCTCAGCTGTAGCTTTTTTTTTCACAGTGTGATTTTCCTACCTCTCTCCAGCATTACTAGCACTACCATTAGTATGTAATGTCATTAATATCTACTGCCATTTGTGTGTACTACTATTTGTGTAGACTGCCACTAGTGTGTACTATAATTAGTGTGCACTGCCATTAGTGCTTACTACAATTTGTGTGTAATTCCATTAGTGAGTTCTGCCATCAGTATGTACTACCATTAGTGTGTACTACAATTAATGTATATTATTATTGGTATGCACTGCCATTAGTACATAATATTAGTGTGTAATATAATTAGTGCGAACTGCCATAAATGGGTACTACTATTAGTATTTTCTACCATTAGTGTGTAATGTCATTAATGTCTACTACCTTCAGTATCTACTGCCATTCGTGTGTACTACTATTTGTGTGTAATGCCATTAGTGTATACCACCATTAGTGTGTAATGACATTAGTGCGTGGTGACAAATAAAACTTACGATAAAGATATATTATAATTAATTTGTGAAGGCCACCCCACTAAGCTATAACCAATGTAAAGCCGACGTCGAATACTTCATGGTTAGAGTTTAAATAAATCTGTTAACAAATTATTTTTCTGAATGGTTCACATTGTGTATTCTCACTAGCGCTCAAAGAGGATTGAGGCGCATTAGTGAAGCTCTGAGTTTACGGGTTTCCAACAAACAGTTCACTGATCGCAATAATAGTATACAGCCAAACACAAAGATTTTAAATGTATTTTTCTGATGATATATTTTAAACAGAATTCTACAGCCTTCCTGTTTTAAAAATGTATTTTGATATGTTCTCTAATCATAATCCATTTTATTAACCTTTCTCTAGTGCTAATATACTGAACGGGTAGTAAGACTTGGTGAACAGACACACACACAAAACTAGTCTCAAAAATTGGATTTTCGTTAAGGTGGAATGAAAGTGGACGCGAGAAAAGGTAAGGTTTTTTTTTTAAGTTCTCATAGCAAACTTTTTTTTCCACCCAAATAGCTCAAGTATTTCACCAGTAGAAACGTAAAGTTTAATTTCCTCCACACGGTGATATCAAAAGTTGTCGAATATCTGTCGAGGGTGTCCTGGAATTTAATGACAACTTTTTATGTTCATTTAAAAAGTTTCTCATCTAATGCCGCCATGCTCATGACAGATATTCAACAATTGTTGATAATCACCGCGAGAAGAAAATTATACTCTACGTTTCTACTCGAGAAATATTTTATTTATTTTGGCAAAAAAAAAGTTTGATATAAAAACTAAAAATACACTTTTCTCGCGTCCCCTACACTCCACCTTTAACTTAGGATTATAGCCGTTCAGATTATACGCATATTCATACTCTATATATATAGTAAGGTCTAATTTAGAGAAAATATACCCACATTTTAATGGATGGAAAGTGTAAAACTACTTACGATAAAACTCAGTAACGCGGTTGGGATTCGAACCAAGACATCCCCGTCATCAACAATCTCGTATATGGTGAGAGTAATGCCCATCGATATTTCGATCAACGATTCCGGTGATTGAGATTTTAAATGAAGACTTTATATAATAACCCCCTTGCTTTGTTTATTTATAGTACTAATTTACTAGCGGAATCATCGTGAACCGTCTGATTGTATCTACACACGACTTACAAACTAACCTGAATCTAAAAGGACACAACGCCCAGTTCCCCGTCCACCAACTTCATAATTCTGAAAAGTCAAGTCTTCTCCCTATAGCACAAATTCAAGTACATTTCCTTTAAATACAATCTTTCTCATCATTACATAGTTGTAAATTCCTTTTAACTCCTTGTGGGGTGGAGGGGGGTAGGGGCGCTTTCAAGTATTACGGAAGCGCCTTAGGGGGAGGTAGGAGATTCGAACTCTGTTTATATTTGCTGAAAAGGGACCGAGGGGGGGGAGGGGATCAGAGCCATGCTTACATAATAGAGAGAGACGGGCAAGAATGGGCCAGTGACCCAGACATCTCAAATTGACATATCAATTTAAATTATCAAGATGCGGATTCAAAGACCTTGGTAATCAGTGTAAAAGATTAGAGTATTCCTTAATAATATTTTTTTTATTTCAATTAAATGTACATTTAAATTTTCTTATAATTTTATAACTTTTTATAATTTGAACTGTTTATTGCAATAAATGTAAATTCATTTTACAATAGAGTTTATTGTGAATTATTTCACACCATAAATTTACACCTTTACGTTAATAATTACCAGCAAATTATAAATTGCATAAAAAAATAGTTATTCCTATTAACAAATTACAAAATAAGTCGACAAATATAAACGTAAGCGAGAGGGGGGGAGGTCAGGTGTTTCCTTATTTTTTCTTACATTGGAGAGAGAGGTATCCTAAATATCAAAACAGTGTGCTTAAGTTAAACTTGAACCCCCCCCCCCCCCCATGTCGAGAATTGGGCCGCAACAAAGCTTCGCCAATCAAGCCTATTATTTGCTACATTTCCCATTGTTCTGCCTTCTTCATCGACGGTTCCTCCACCAATTCAGCCTTGGCATGCCCCAACGTCAGCGTCCTTGCGGTCTTCTCCCAGATCTTCTCTTGATCTCTCTGAGAATGTGGTCGGGACGTCGTCACTCGCAACCATCTGATCTCCAGTCGGATGCGCTTCCGGTTGGTTTAGTTCCTCAGCTCTTCATTTGGCCATGATTATTATTGATATTATTAGTTGTTTTCTCTTAAGACAGGTCAATTCCTTTTGTCAGTGAACTTAGACCTCCCATGCGCCCCTGTACTCTTCCTCCTCCTTCAGCTCCCATAATTTCTTTCTTTCCTTCAAGTCATCCAATATTTGAATCCTCTTCTTTCCTAAATTTCTCTTTCCCTTAACCTTTCCTTCTATGACGCTGTGCAGAAGACAGTTCCTCCTAAGGATGTGCCTGATCCAGTTGGTTATGTGCCGAAGAATCACATCCAAAATGGTTCTCTTCTCAAACACCCTTCTTAGGACTTGTTCATTTGTCACCCTGTTTGTCCACCTGATCTTCTCAAATCTTCTCCAGTACCACATTTCAAAGATAGCCAAGTATTTCTTTTCCATCTTCCAAAGAGTCCAAGTTTCTGCTCCAAATGTAGCGTTTCATCAGTTTCTTCCTCAGTTCCAAAATCAACTTTCTGATCGGCAGTAACTTATTTTGTTGAAAGCTTCCTTGGCCATGGCGATTCTCGAACTAGTTTTTTTGGCGCAGTAGCCATCCTTTGTCAGCAGACTTATCAGGTACTTTAAATTATCTATGTTTGTCCAAGATAGGTCCCAAAATGTTCCATAGGCATCTGTCGTCTATAATATCTGCCATCGTCACTTACAACTGGCTGAACTCCAGTTGGATGGGCTTTTGGTTGATTTTGTTCCACAGCTCTTCATTTGAGATTAGGTTTTGTCCCCCATACACCCCAATATGTTTCTTGGACATTTGTTGGTAAACTCTCGCAGTCTTCAGGTCTGCTGTCTATTACCTCATTAATATAGTTAAATATGGATATTCCGGACGGATATTAAGACGCGATGAGTACAAAATCAAATCAAAATATCTCTGGAAGAGTATTCCTTTACTTCTTTAAAAAAAAGTCTGAACCATCCTCTTGAGTCCTCACTACCAGCTGTGATCTAATGAGGTCAAAGTTGTTAGCGGTCACAACTCTTGCCGTCTTCTGACAGAATAACAGGCTGACAAAAAAAAAAAAGCTCGGGAAGGCGCCAAATAAATAACACGAATCGATACCAACCAAATGTTTCCCACAGAAGTATTTTGTTTCATTTTATTTCTCTCTCTTTTCTCCTTCTCTTTATATCTGAGAGAAAAAAAATGGAAGATACGAGTAAGTAAGAGTAAGAAAGTGAGGAGACAAAATATAAGGTTACGTGTCCTTTTGTTCTGTATGTGGTTTTTTTTGTTCCTTCAAGACTGAAGAACCTGAAAGTTTTTCAATTTCCCAGCGGTAGGTTCGACCACGTGGTCAGTACGATGAACTCTGACCCGGAAAGGGTCTTACCTAACCTTAGAGAAGAAAGGCTTAGACATTGTGGTTTCTTACTCCAAATCCAAGCGGATACCAGGGAAGTATTGCTCACAACGTCGGTTCTACCTAGTGTTAGAGAAGGGAGGCTAGATACTGTGGTTTCTCACTCCAACTCCAAGCGGATACTAGTGTAGCTTCTTAAAAGAAGTCACTAAGATAATTCTATATATTGGGAGGAAACGTAAATAAAATGCACCAGCATTCGAATTTAGATAAGTGATAAACCGCATATGGCAAAGGCTAACTCTGATCACGGATTTGAACCCAATCTCTCTTTGACAAACAATCTAATCCAAAAACAAGAAAGACGAGTTAGACCATTTGACCACCGATCAGGAAGGAGTTATACACCAATTTTCTTACGAATGGCCATAATTGACAGCTAAGAAATCTACTAAATCTACTTTCGCGTGATCATACATCAAGTCACGTGATCTACAGCTGTCGCTCTTTATACATATTATCAATAGCTATAAAATAACACTAATACTATAGTAAAATGTTATCAAATTTGACCAATTTTTTTTCTCTTATTTTCTAGAATAAGTTCCAAATGTATATTCGTAAAAAAAATAAAAGCATAGTAAACAAATAAGTTTCCGAGGTGGAAGTAAAAATATTAGAAATATTGATGCGGGGGGTCCGAACCCTAGTACCATACCTCATACCCACCTCTATGGCGAGGTTGCCTAACGCTCTAGTTTCGTGTTTAGCCAGACTGCCGAGAACGGAGAGATCGAAGTTCGAATCTCGGTCGGCTGAACTGGGTGGGCGGTTTTTCCCTAAACGATTTTTTTTTCCCACTCTCCCTCCACGCAAATTCGGGTTAACTTCCTTTAAATTCAACCTTCCCGATCCCTAAACCCATTAACGTAATTAGTACTTAAGCGTATAGGACGAACGAGTAGTAATACGCGGTGCTGAATAAGCCATACCTCATCAGGTATGCGTGCGGTTGGTGTGGGGGACATACATGTCCTATCAATGGTGATACGGTTGGCTGGGCGGGTGAGACTAACCATTGAGACTAGTCCCATTCAATCGGACATCGAGACTGATTACTCCGATTGATTCAACTGAGGAGGGAGGGTGGAGGAGGTAAATGAATAGCTACCCTGACTAAAGGGAGTGGACCGGCTTTCATCTACATCTGGAATAAAGCAACGATATTAAATTATTATTATTATTATATTATTATTATTAGCACCGCGTGTTACTACCCATTCGGGTTATACGCACTTACGCTAATGTGTAATGGTAGGGTGATTGTGAGATGAAATGGAGGACCTATAGTTTTAACGTGTTATCCGAACCACGGTGGAGGCCTGGGATTCCACGGATAACGATATTAAAATCAAGTATACATGAAAGGCGAAGCTTATGGGATCGGATGGTTATAATTACGGAAAACAGCTTTACCTGAATCATCTTCGAATGGATTGAAAAATGACACCTGGTCACGGTTCAATTCCCGTGTCCAGGTATAATCTTTTAATTCATGATAGCTTTATTTAAAAGGTATTTTTTTTAGCACCGCGTTTTACTAACCGTTCGGGTTGTAACGCTTACGTACTAATTACGGTAATGGTTTTAGGGATCAGGAAATATATAACTAGAGGAAGTGTACCCGCATTTGCGTGGAGGGAGAGGTAAAAACAATTTTGGGGAAAACCACCACCAGTACACCCAAACGAGATTCGAACCTCGATCTCGCCAACGCCAGCAATCTAGTTTAATGCGAGAGTAGCGCGTTAGACCGTGCGTCATCCGAAGCGGGTCCACGAATATATCTTGAAACACAGAAACCAATGTGATCATCAATATAATGATTTATTTATGATGGCATAGACTTGAGAAGATCAGATGGACAGACAGGGTGACAGATGAACAAGTCCTAAGAAGAGTGGGTGAGAAGATCAGGTGGACAGACAGGGAGACAAATGAATAAGTACTAAGAAGAGTGGGTGAGAAGATCAGGTGGACAGACAGGGGGACAAATGAAGTCCTAAGAAGAGTGGGTGAGAAGAGAACCATTTTGGATGTGATTCTTCGGTACAAAGCAAACTGGATCGGACACATCCTTAGGAGGAACTGTCTTCTGTATGACGTCATGGAAGGAAAGGTTGAAGGAAGAAGGAGTTTGGGAAGAAGGTGGATTCAAAAATGGGATGATTTAAAGTGAAAACGGGGAAAAACATTAATTTAAATAAAATATATTTAATTGGTTGACAAGCTCAAAGTTAAAAGAGAATTGTAAGAAACAGTTGATATCTGATATTAAATGTTTAATATTTACATGTTGTAGTCAAACACAAAGTGTTTTCCTGTAACTACAAATAATTTCAGTACATAAAACGTGTTATATAACAATAAAATAAATGAAAGTTTGGCTAAACTCATTCAACTGTAATTCAAAATTCGTTAAAATACTGTATCCCTGCATTCCCCAGTTAATCCGAATTTTCGCTAATTCGAACAAGCTTCTGAACCAATTATTTCGGATTAACAAGTTTGTAAAGTATATATAAATCAAATATCCATAAATTAAATTCAAAGTCCGAAGCATAGCTATTGTATCCAAATGCTCTTCATCAAATGCATAAAATAAAAATATTTCTCTCATCTTTTTAAAAATAGATAGGGTTGTTTAATAAATCACTTGTCTTCCTCTAAAATATACATCGAGAATGTTAGAGGAGGTCTCTGCTCTAAATCTAAATCCTTTGAATAAATCCAAGTGTATTTTTTGTTACTGTAAAAAAAAGAGAGAGAAAGAGAAAGTGGCGAATTTCTTTATTCTCCTGTGGGAGTTGAAAGGCTGAATGGCGATTGGATTGTCTTATTATTGGATTCCACCTCACGCCTTACTTTTTTATTGAAACTTTTTGGTGTTCTTGTTTCCCAGCTTGTAGCTGTTCTTGTGGTTTTATTTAAAAAAACACACCAATACGTCTAGTTTACGACACCAACATCTATCTTACCTGACCTCCAAAACGAAAATGTATATCTTTACTGTTAGATAGATAACACAATACAATACGCAAATTCACTTATTCTTTTTACTGTCCGTTTAAAGATTCAAACTGTCAGAATATATATTTTTCGAACTTCAATTTGACCAGTTTTATTGTCACTATTATTTTCAAACAAATGATAAAACATTACTAAAAAACAAAACAAAAGGGAACTTTGAAACTTATACAAATGTATGTTAAGGAAATCTGATTCAAAAAGTTTGGGAATTAATGTTCAGCAAAATATTTCAACTGATTATCATTTTCTATTTTTTTTAAATGATAGCTTATGCGTCACATAATGTGCCAAAATAAAATTAAAATTTCAAAAAATACATTCATAAAGGAAAGCCAAAATTTTAGAAAACAATATTTTCTTACGTCATGATTTTTTTTCGAGCTCTATTAAACCGGTCAAACACCTTAGCTCAGTCGGTAGCATGTATGTCAACTTAGCTCAAGGTACCGGGTTCGATTCAATAAATGTTATAGTGTATGTTGTTTTCAACACTAGTTAAGTGGAAGAGAAGGCTAACGCCTTAACTTCACCAGATAAATAAAGGTCATTATTATTTATTATTATTATTATTATTATTAATATTCCTGAACTAGCCAAACAATCTATCATTGGTGAAATGTGGTTTCCCCTTTCACAGTGATGAATTTACGACTGAAGCTGAATGTTGTGTCTTTTCTAGATTTAACTAAGTGGTGTATTGATTTAAAAAATAAAATAAATCCATCAAACTGTCATAACCACGGAGCAATGTTTGAATATTTATTTAGATTTTCATAACTCGAGTGGACTGAAAAGTGCTGGCTTAGCTTATTTGATTAATAATCAAACTATTTGGCCTTTATTTGTTGGCATCGTGGCTGTCACAATTCCATCGATATCACAGACGGTCATCTTTGTCCGATGCCGTACCTTATCAGGCCACATCTTCGAGTCATCAGTAGCATTTGTACTTAGAGGACATCCGTTGGGCCCAGGGTCCTGAGATCGAGCTCTGTATGGGTCGCGCGAAGTGTCAGTCAATTCCATGGTCTAAGTTTCCAAGCGTTAAGCCTGTTCTTTCACGAGGGCGGGCGTCCAGTCTCTTTATTTCATTATCTTTCGTCTAAACATTACATTTTGTATCATCTTTTAGTAACTTCTATTAAACCAAAATTCATTCACCTATATATTATTTCGAACCCACACAATTACCTTGACTGAAATCTTACTCATACCGCAAGCTATCCTGACAGATCGAGCCCACGGGGGGGTTAGTTCGCAACAAAACAAATTTTAAATTTATATGTTCAATATTTTTTTTATTAATTTATACCAGTTTTAAAAACTTCATTAGTAAAGCCTTACTTAATCTATATATAGTTATTAAGAATCAAATAGCCGAAGCTATTATTTGTGCTTTTAGAGAGGAATACTACATCTAGATATCATATTCTGAAAATTGACGCCTGGACACGGAAACCGATGGCTGCGTTATCTGATAGCTCGTGAATAAAGCCGACGATTTCCGCACGTCCATAATAGACCTCTGCCTTAAAATATGAGTGGAGAATGACCCTGGGCACGGGATAGCTCAGTGGTAAGAGCATTGGCGTACTAAGCCGAAGGTCCCGGATTCGATTCCGTGTCCAGGTGTCATTTCTCAATTTTCAAAATATATATAGTTAGTTTGTGAATATATTGACGTTATTAAGACAGGATTTCCGATGCCACGAAAAAAAAATTGTTGGGATCTATAAAAAAAAACAAGTTATTGATCTGAAAATTTGCACAAAAATCACAACATGTCCAAACTGTAGCTTTTTTTACTACTAAACCCTGTGACTTGAGAGACATGAGAAGGTTATCGTATAAAATAAACCATCTAAGAACAATGTTGTTCCATAATAAGTTTCCTTTTAGACCAATGAACACTGTAATTATCACCAAAATGTTTCTCTGTCAAGTTTATTCAAAACTCTGGCAAAGAGCGGTGTTAATTTATATACTCATAAGTCTCGTCTATAAATAGACTGTCAAATTGTTCCCAACATTTTACCCCTTTACCTAACTTCTGTTTTATATCTAACACTAAATAATACTCGTTTCCAAACAGTTCCTAAACATGTTATAGAATACATTAAAGGAAAGTTTCACTTAATTTTCTTCCCGTCAAACTTGCCCTAAGTATTTCGAGGGAATGGGAGTTATGTAGCTGACTTAGTTTGATGTAAGTTTAATACGTAGACACCCCCTGAACCCACCATACCCCTTTTTACCCCCCTAATAGTATCTTAATAAAAGCAGAATATTCTATAAACAGTCAAAGCCTTTCAGATGGCGCGCAAGATTTATTTCAAGTTTTCCTCTCTCGTCTGTTGTAGGGTAAACGCCAGAAATTGTCAAATGTTTTTGCAATTTTTATATAAAAAAATTTTTTGGTAAAAAAAATAAATCAAATATCGCTCCAGTAGAAACATAAGAGTTTAATTATCTTCACCAGGTGATATCAACAGTTTTTGAATATCTGTCGAGGGTGCCCTGGAATTTAATGACAACTTTTTCTCTTCATTTAAAAAGTTTCTCATCTAATGCCGCCATGCTCATGACGGATATTCAACAACTGTTGATATCACACGTGAAGAAAATTAAATCATGTGTTCCTACTGGAGCAATATTTTATTTATATGACAACAAATTTGTTTTATATATAACACTGCAAAACAATTAACTTTTCTCACACTCCCCACACTCCGACCTCAAGTGTAGGGCTCAACCAAGATCAACCAAGATCATAAAAAAAGGTCATTAGTTTCAACTATAAACTATAACTATAAAATATAATTTCTAAAAAAAAATGCATGTCGTGAGCCCGCAAGCAAGCTATACTGATTGAGCGGCCACCATATGTTGGCGAAGACGGTGCCAACATTTGCGAATAGAGGGTGTCATCTGGTCAGCACAAAAATTCCTCCGGCCATACATCTCAGTTTTCCTGAGACTAGCTGCTACTTATTTATTCAATTAGCTCCTCATTTTGTCCTCACGGGGCAGAGTGTGACCTCGTTTTAGACCCATGCCTTACAGAAATTTCCGGAAGCTCCGGTAATCGAAGCCCGGGACCTGTGGATCTGTAGCCAGGAGATCTGACCACTAGACCGGAGAGCCGGTCATGAAATAAAGCTATGGAATTGTATGGAGGCGAGCTAGCGCTTGTAAGATGGATTGTACATGACTGGCGAGGCTCGAACATGAACTTGATCTTTTATCTGCGTATGCAGCCGTATCAGGTATCATTTATTAATTTGGAATAACATCTGGACACGAGAATCGAACCAGGGACCCTTATATGTACTCTACCTTAAATTATGAGTGAAGAATAGCCCAGGCCAGGCATAATTTTTTTTCTTCAAAATTTAAGGATATAAAATTATAGCTAATTACAATCAGTCTGTTAAGAAAGTGCACGTCAAGTACATACAATAAAATTTAAAAAAAATACATTGCTCCACAATCGATTATTTATTATTATTATTATTATTATTATTATTATCACCACGTCTTACTACCAGTTCGCGATGTACTCCACTTACGCTAATATGTATGGTAGGGTGATAGTGAGATGAAATGGAGGACCTACAGTTTAACGTGGGATCCGAACCACGGTGGGAGGCCTGGAATTCCACACATTCACAAGTTGTGATCAATACAATCGATTATTTATTTAAATAGATATTCCTGAACCAGTTTAATAAAACTCTGAACGTAGTCGAAGAGAGAAGGTCGAGGGGGGTGGTAAAGGGTGAGGGGAGCGGGGGAATCTCATCAAATAGAGTGAAGGTGTTGAAGGAGGGCATCAATCTCTTCGATTCCCGCCAGGTCAAGGGAAGTAGAGAAGTGTCCTTTCGGAGGAGAAAATAAAGAAAAAAAGGCTCACTTTGACCTTGACCTGTCAACCGAGTCCTCCCCATTCCCCCCGTCGCGTCCTTGGAGCGGGTAGTTGAGGGGAACACAGATTGAAGGAAGCCACCACCTTGTAAAAAAAAATAGGACGATTTCTCCGGGTCACCGCGGTGGAGTTGACGACGTACGCGTCGTTGGTTGGGGCTTTGGAGATCGTTCCCTCACACGCTATTGTCCCCCGAAGACGCCACTGTTTATAAAGAGGTGGGGGGAGGAAAGAGAGTGGGAAGGAACACAGGGACGAGGAGACAACGTGGGTTTCACTGTTTGTCCTAAATTGTTGGGGTCCTTTGAGGACAATATCTAGGAAGAGGGGGGGGAATTCATCGTCGGTTTATCAACACTCTTAGCCTTTCAATCGTTTATTCATGTATTTAGTTTTCTGTCACGGCGTCTTACTAACCGTTCGGGTTGTACGCGTTTGTACTAATGGCATCACTATTGGCAGCATAAAGCCACAATCGAGACGCCGGTGGCTGTTATATCAGTGACAGCAGATAATATTCACATGTCCATCACAGACTCTGCCTTAAAATATGAGTGAATAATACTCTCGCAGTAGACTATACTACCTATGACGGGGAGATCGAGGTTCGAATCTCGGCCGGGTGTACTGAGGGTGGTTTACCCCCAAAATGGTTTCACAATCTTCCACCAGCGCAAATGCGGTACACTTTCTTTAAATATAACCTTCCTAATCCCTAAAACCATTAGCGTAATTAGTGCATAAGTGTATATACCGAACGGGTAGTAAGACGCGGTGCTTTTTTTTAAAAAAATGAGTGAAGAATGATCCTGAGCAAAGGACAATCCTTTGATAGAGTATTGCACGCTAAGTCATAGGTCCTGAGTTCAATTCCCATGTCCAGGTGTTATTTTTCAATCTATTCGAAATATAGTGAGTGCTCAAAATGGCCACCAGTTTCGGCCTGAATACAAGCCTCAGTCGTCGTGTCTTGGAATGCCGCACTCTTTCAAAAATGTCAGCTGTTTGGAATAACTCAAAGAACATACCTAGTTAACAGGCAGACGGATATCAGTGTTGATACAAACAGTTTAATGGCAATCATTTTCTGGTATTTATTTACACCGCGTCTTTACTACCCGTCCGGGTTATCGCTAGTACTAATTACACTAATGGATTAGGAATTCGGGAGGTTGAATTTAAATAAGTGACCGCATTTGCGTGGGGGAGTTGGAAAACCGTTGGAAAAACCACTCCCAGTTCACCCGACCAAATGAACCTCGATCTCGCCCTCTCGCAGTCTGGCTCAACACGGAACTAGCGCGTTAGCTACTACGCCAACGAGCGGGTCATTTGTCTGTAGCTCACAAACAAGCTCAAATGGGACACATATTTGTATCATCTTCTTTTTAATTGTTTTTGTGTCTGTCAACCGCTGACATGGATCCCACTGTTACGGTACACCCTGTATAGCGCTAGTTGGCGTACTTCCCTGATTTAAGTCAGTTTGTAGGCCGTGTGGTGAGATAACCTGTGTGATTATTAAGGGCACGCTAAATACAGAAATTAAAAAAAATACGTTATTCTAGCCCGTCGGTGGGCAAAAAAAACAACAAAAAAACACAACCTGAATCAAAGTTTTGTTTTCAACTTTAATACCCTTGTGAATGGGTTTGACTCGTGTCGAGAGAGTATTGAGCTTCCTCTCAGAATCTCTTGTTTCGAATCCCGGCCACGGTCCAAGAGAATCGTCCTCGTATACCATTGTAGGGTATTTAGTTTTATTTTAAAAAGTTGTACTTTTTTTTTTCCTTCAAATATTTATTTAAGTAATAGTTCGTTTAGTTGTTTTTTTCTTCTCCTGTCCTAGGAAGGAAGAATGTTTCGACTCCTCGTTCTTTTGTTTTTAAGCATTTTAAAGGTGGTGTGCGTGTGTATGGTGGTATGAGAGAGAGGGAGAGAAAAGGGAATATTGTGAAGGAAAAGGGGGCGGGGGTTGGGAGGTAGGTTGGATTATCCGAGTAAAAGGAGACGCACTTTGATAGACTCTAAAAAAGAAGAAGTATTGTGTATTTTATTCCTTTCCCCCTTCTTTAGTGAGAAATCGAATTTTCCCGCCTGGAAAAAAAAAAGTTTGTGCGGGTTGCTTCGTCATTCTTGCAAGGGAAGTGAATCAAAGAATCGTTCTAGGGTGTACAAGACTGAGCTCAGGGGTGTAATAAATGTGACGCGGCACAACACAGACTGTCTGCTCCTTTGTCTAAATTATACTTATAACTCGTAAGATATGTGAAAATAAATTATAGAAACATAGTGCGAGAAAAAGGACATCGTATTCCAATAAAAGCATACATGAAATAATAAATCCCTGTTACAGAAACGTGCGATTCTTAGGTTAAAGTAAACTGATCGGACACATTTTAGGAGAAACTGTCTTTGCACGACGTCATAAAAAGGAAAGTGAGGGAAAGAGGAGCTTAGGAAGGAGGAGGATTCAAATATTGGATGATTAAAGGAAAGAAGAAAATCTGGAGCTGAAGGAGGAGGTAGAGGACAGGGTGCATTGGTGGTCTAAGTTCACTGACAAAAGGAATTGACCTGTCGTAAGACAGAACACTAATAATAATAATAATAACAAAAACATTTACTGTTTTCGAATTAAAATTTTTAAAAATACCTTATTTCCCAAATTTATGGAAACATTCGGTAATGTAAAGTACCTCATGGAATAATTAGAGCACCAGTTTGTTTGTAATGTTGAACCGTGCCTTGATGCTAATTTTAAATCAAAATCGTTCAAAGCAGATATTGAAAAAAAAATTTTTTCTCTTTATTTGTCTTTGAGTAAATTACTTCTAGTTTTAGGGTTGTATAGATAATTCCAAAAAACTTCTGGGAAACCTTATGAAAACTCTAGATAAGCCTACCAAGTTTCAACCGGATCGGTAAAATGGTTTCGGCTCTAGGCCGAGATATAGACAGATGGCTTTTCTAAAACAACTTTTTTGGGTTCATAAAACGTACATAAATATCTTATGTCTATATATTTTTAGGAGTACAATAATTTTTCTTTCCGAGGGGTTGCGAGGAAAAAAAGTATTTATTCCTACTCAAAGGGTACAATATATAATCAGTAGAGTTAAATACAGGGTGTCCCAAATAAAATCAGTCCCAAACGCTTGTGTTAGAAATACGCGCCAACAATGCTATGTAATTGATACATTTGTCTGTCTATCCATCTATCTGTCCCCGACAACAGATCTCGAAATAGTTCGTTGGATTTAGTTCAAACTTGATATCAAAATTGTTAGCTCTCAAATTAAGGGTAGTTTACAGATAACTTTTATAATTTGAATATTTTATCAAATGGCTCTAACGATTTAATTCAAAATGGGTATCTGTTAAATTTATTACATTATAAATACTATTATATATATTTTTTCAAAAAATCATTCTATATTAGTTTATTTATGACAGATGTTTGTAAAATTTTAATTAAAAAATATCTTTACGATTTGGTTCAAAATTAAAATCGGAGGACTATTTTACATGATTAATAATATATATCTAAGTAAATTAATTTAAGGGTAGTTTACTTACTATAAATTATAGGCAATTTGATTATTTTTTTAAATGACCTTGAAGATCGAGTTCAAAATGTGTATCTGTGAATATTTTTTCATAATAGATAAGAATAAGTTTTTATTTTAACAAATCATAAAAAGTTTATCAAAAACAGCCCTTGTTACACCCAACCGGAATTATAACCTTATATCTGCCCGTCATAAACAGTAATCTAATCAGTGAAACCAACAAGGCGTGGAAATAGAATCGTAAAAGTGTTTTAATCAATTGCTACACCCCAAACAAAAAAAAAAAGAAGGGGGGGGGTGAGGATTTCTCTTTTGAAGTTTCTGGGTCCTAGTCTAAATTGATTTGAAGCCTCGTTGAATGAAACCGCTTAAACCGCAACCCCACGTATAATTACCTATTATGCGGCGGAGCTTCAAATAAACGCGGTCGAAACCTACACCCGAGTTAAATCGACTCTTGGGGTAAAATTGACCTAACAGACACATTGATTGTTTTTTATTTATTTAGCACCGCGTCTTACTACCCGTTCGAGTTATACGCTTAAGTACTAATTAAACTAATGGATTAGGAATTGGGAAGGTTGAATATAGATGAAGTGAACCCGCATTTGCGTGGGGAGAGAGAGAGTGGAAAACCATATAGGAAAAACCACTCCCAGTTCACCCAACCGAGATTCGAACCTCGATCTCCCCGTCCTCGGCAGTCGAGCTCAACACGACTAGCGCGTTAGCTAACTACGCCACCGAGGCGGGTCACATTGATTGTTAATATATCAGGTTAATTTTTGTCACCGCGTTTTACTGCCTGTTCGGGTTCTACGCTTATGTACTAATTAATTATGCTAATGGTTTTTTAGGGATTAGGAAGGTTATATTTATAGAAAGTGTACCCAGCATTTGCGTGAAAGAAAAGTGGAAAAACCAACCTCAGTACACCCGACCGAAATTCTAACCTCGGATATCCCCCATCATCGACAGTCTACTGCGAGAGTAACGCCTTAAGACCATGTGGCCACACAAAGCGGGTTGTTGTTATTATTAGGTGTTCTGTCTTTGGACAGGTCCGTTGTCTTGTAAAAAATTGAGTCCTCCAGCATGTCCCATCAGTAGCTTCTTTTCTTTAGATCTTAAACTTCATCTTCTTTCCTTGTTAGAGGTCATCCTCCATCAGTTACATTCCTCGTCTTCTTGGTCCCCTCCTCCTTTCCACCTTGCCTTATATGACGTCACTCAATAATCAATGTCTTCTCATCATGTGACACATCCAGTTGGTGTTTCTTCGTATGATCCCCTGAAGAGTTGTCCTCTTAGAACTTCTTCATTATCCACCCAAATCTATCCACTTTGTCCTCTCTACTCTCCGAGAATGTGTTTAGATATTATATTCCATACTACCCACATCGGTGAGAACACGGAGCAAACGTCAAGCCCCGTCCGGTATGATTTGCCAGTGACAGAAATAACAACCCCTGCCAGGAGTAACGAGGCTTTTCGTTCCACCCCAAATGGTTTCTAAACCTCCCTCCACTCAAATTAGGGTATATTTCTTATAAATGTTACATCACCCATCTCTATTAGTAAGATTGAATTCGGACAACCCATTTCGATGGTCTAAATAGTCTAACTCCAAGGAGTCACTCTCACGTTTGATCAAACCGCTGATGACGAGAAGATCTAGGTTCAAATCCCTGGCAGGGTGTACTGAGCTGTTTTATTTTTTAATGAATGGTTTTCCTCCTTATTTGTACACTCAAATGCAGGTACACTACCTTTAAATACGATCGGTCTCATCCTTAGCATACTAAAGTAATTTGTATATAATGCGTGTAACCCGAACGTTGATAAAAAAAAAATCTTTCCTCGTCTAACACTTTTCCCGGGCTGTCCAAATATTTTGCCTTTTTTTAAAAAGAATATTCCACCAGGGCTCGTAGATTAGACCTCCCTGGTCTTCTAGTGACAGTGATGGATATGTACCAGTCGTCTGAGGTTGGGACACCGTGTCGGTGTGGTTACTTTGTCCCAATGAGATGATGTAATGATGGGGTGTAAGAGAGACTAGGAAAGTGTAGGCAATGAAAAGGAAATCTGTGAGGAGCAAGTTAGCTGTCACGAGGAGAAACAACGTTAGGAATAAGTTCTCCGGGAAAGAAATTGGAGGTACAGGGAGTACATAGAGATAGTAGGAAGGAAGCAAGGTGAGGTGGTATGGACATGTAATGAGAATGGAAGAAGGAGAGACATAATCAAATAAAAATATGGAAATAGATAAAGTACGTAGGAAAAATACCGCAATGGAGGCCAAGAAAGAGATGGGAGGAGCAGATAACAGGACGTGTGCTAGAGAGAGAATTAAGAATGGAAGGTATTAAAGGAGGAAGAATGGTTGAAGATAGAGGAAGATGGAGGCATTTTACTAAACTGACCCGGCCACAGGCTGGAAACAGTTATTGATGATGATGATATGTAATGTGAGTAGACGTCTTAAACGTGGCTTAGACCAAATCAACCAGACCATGGCAGGCATAATATGATCAGTTAAGCTTCGGAAAAATTACCTTTGGTACCGCCGGCAACCGAGCTCCAAGATTAGTATCCAGACTAAACCACGAGGCCGGCCAATAATGATGGGGTAGTATTAGGAAGGTAACATTAATAAAAACTAAGCTAATACCACTGCTAGTAATATATTTTCATTTAATTTATTTGAGGTGTTAAAACGCTCACTTTCTGAACCGACTGATTAAATCAGCACAAGACATGAATTAACTTAAATCTAGAACAAACACAACACCCAACCCCCCGGCCGTTAATTCATCACTGTGAAAATATAAACCCACATTTCACCTATGGTAAATTTTTCAGCCATGCCGGTAATTGAGCCCGGGAACCTTGGCTCAGTGAACAGACACGCTACCAGCTGAGCAGACAGTAACACTATAAATAAATCTGGTTATTCCAAGAATCCACACTAGACCATAGTGAACTATTTTATTGCCCCAATTACGTTTGAGTATTCCAGTAAACCATGAGAGTTTGAAAACTGTCGGGGGAGCGGGGTGGGGTAGTGGGGAAGGGGGAGGATTAATATGTCAAACGACAGAACGCAACTCGATCACGTGAACTACAGAGAGGGTGAACGAATCGCATCACAAAATATGTTTGCAATTATTCATTTCTGTTATCGCGTTAACCCAAAATGTCACAACTCCAAAGCTAATAGGTTCAAGAGAGAGAGAGAGAGAGACAAAAATATCGTAGAGGTTTTAATTATTCCTTCACGTTTTAATATCCATCCGGGGATATACGAATTTAACTAAGCCTAGTTGTTAAAGTAAGGCATAATACAGAATAAATGTACTTACATTTTGAGTGCAGGTAGATTGGTAAACCATTTAAGAAAATAACACCGTCATTAATCTCGACTGGGATTCGAACTCCTTTCTCCCCGTCTTCATCAGGCCAAGCTAACACGAGAGTAACGCCTTAGACCATTTGGCCACTGAAGCATATTTCCCAAGTTTTTTTTTTAGCACAGTGTCTTACTACCAGTTCGGCTTGGACGCATATATATGTAAGGGATGAGGAAGGTTGTATTTAGAGGAGGTGTACTCACATTTGCGCGGAAGGGAGAGAGTAAAGCAATTTAGGAAATAAACACACTCAGTAGACCCGTCCGAGATTCGAACCTCGATATCCCCGCCATCAACCAACCCAGTCTATCTGGTGACACCTTAGATCACCGAAGCTGTTCTCCGGGGTATTTAACAACTTTTTTTAACCACCCCGGAAATAGACCTATTTCTTCCTCCTACCACTTTATTTCATGAAAGATTCTCACCTCATGTTCACCCGGGCCCCGGTTGAACGAATCCCTCCCCTTCAAACCATGTACTTCTCTTTCTCTCTCTTCCTCTGGGCTAACCTTCTCCTGCCTCCACGTTGTCCCGGTGTTCCGGGGGCTCCCATTGCCCCTGCCTGGCGCATTGCGGGTACGGCACGAGGTACCTCTAGTTCCCCCCCCCCCCCCAGATTCACCTCTTGCTACTTCTTTCTATCTCCTCCTACTCGACCTTATGAAAACCTCTTGTTTAATTTGATTTTAATTTAATTTTATTTTATTTAATCCACTGATATTAAAGTGTAACAACTTGTCTTTAACTATGGTGGAACCCTTGATTAATATTTTACAGCCCATTTCAGTGGCCAAACGGTCTAAGGCGTCAATCTCGCAGTAGACAAGACTGCCGACGACGAGGAGATCGGGGTTCGAATCCTCGGTCGGGTGTACTGACGGTGGGATTTACTAAATAGTTTTTCCCACCCTCCCTCCACGCAAATGCGGTTATGCTTTTTTTTTATAGATTCAACGTTACTGAAACTAGCCACGATGGCCGCGTGGTCTAACCCGCTACTCTCGCAGTAGACTAGAATGCCAAAGACGGAGAGATTGAGATTCGAATCTCGGTCGGGTGTACTGAGGTTGGTTTTTCCCTAAGTAGTTTTACACTCTCCTTCCATGAAAATGTGGGTACACTTCATCTAAATATAACCTTCCTAATCCCTAAAACCATTAACGTGATTGGTAGATAAGAGTATAGCCTGAAAGGGTTGTAAGACGCAATCTAAAAAATAAGAGATTCGTACGCGTACTATTTTTATCAGTTATTTTAAACTGTACTAGTTAGTGAAACAGCATGAGGAGGATTCATTTCAAGGAACATTCCTAGAACTTCCTTATTCCTCTATTTCCTCCACAAGAGTAGCGTAATGGATCCATCACCTAACTCCACCGCGTGTATTTCCTTCTTAGGGGTCGTACTTAAATTATTTAAGGTTTTTTTGGGGGGAGGGGACTGGGGGTTTTCATTACGTTTTATAACTAAGGGGGGGCGGGTTTTTTTGTCCAGCTCACGTTATTTTTTTTATCAATTTTTTTAACTCAGAAAATAAATATATTAATTATATTTAATTTATCTAAGATTTGTTACACCTAATTTTATTGCAAAAAAAGTTCTCTAAAATTCCATACCACTCGCTTTATTGCAAATCCTTCTTATAAAAATAACTAGACCATTAAAATAATCTAAATTACAAAATAGAAAAAAAATCATAGAAAGAGGGAAGCCTTACGTAATTTAAGGACGGGCCCTTATTGTGCTCAGATTGAAACCAACGGAAAAACAAATATTTATTATGACCCCTGTAGGTAACTAACGCAATTCACATCACAGTCTTGTATCTCATATTGCCTTCAAAATCTATCATACGGGGCTAAGAACATCGTTGTTAGTGATAGCGCCTGCCTGACAATAAACGTAACCCGCAACACTAGACTGTAACGAAAGTTGCCACTGACAATACCGCACTTGAGTCACGTATAAAAGTTATGGCTGGTATTTTTTATTATTTCCAGGTGAGTTACAAGAATGGGTTATTCGCGCAAGGGATCTCCTAGTCGTGTTTAGTTCTAAACTACTAGTTCCTTTCCTGTGGCTGTCAAGGGATTAGTTTCCTAACCAGTGGGTCGTGAATTTTTAGTTTTATACGGCGTTTATTTTACGTCTCGCGAGAATATTTAAATACATTTTCCAGGAAATACTTCCCCCCGGACGCCAAATGAAGCAAGAAAAGAGGCGGTTGGCTAATGGATTAAAAGTAAAAAATAGACTCGCTCTAGAGGTAAAATAAGGAAATTGTTCATGATGCTGTGCTACGTGGGTTTGTAAGGTATTTTAGTGTGTCGTTAGTGTGAATTTGCGGAGGAAAGATAAAGAATAATGAGTGTGTGTAGTAATAGCCATGCAATGGATATGTGTTATTTAACATATACAGGGTGTCCATAACTTACACACCCCATTATAAGCCCTAATACATTCGAAAGTAAGAGATATTTAGTTTACTGAAATATTGGTTGATCGATATTATTATACTTAAGGTCGGAGTGTAGAGAACACGAATGGATAAAGGGTTGTAATTATGTAGTTTTTAAAGCAAACATTTTGTTTTTGCTCAAAATAAAACAAATAATTCTCCAGTAGAAACTTAAAGTTTAATTCTATCCAAATGGTGATATCAACAGTTGTTGAATATCTGTTGAGGGTGTCCTGGAATTTAATGACAACTTTTTCTCGTATTTAAAAAGTTTCTCATCTAATGCTGCTATACTCATGACAGATATTCAACAACTGTTGATATCGCCATGTGAGTAAAATTATACTCTTTGTTTCTAATGGAGAAATATTTGATTTATTTTGGCAAAAATAAAAAGGTTTTGATATAAAAACTGAAAAAATGCTCTCCTTAATTAGCGTCCCCTACATACCCACCTTAACTAAGACAAAAACTTATTGCGTTGTGTCTTTTAACTACCCCAAACTGTTTTAACATTAACTTTTAAAACTTTATTTTTTAAATCAAAAGGTATCATTTGATTAATTTTTTTTTTTAGATTTTTATTTTCAATGATCCAACCTTTTATTCTTAGTTAATTTTCCTTATATTAAAGCTAGCATAAATTATTTTAATAAATGTTTAAAATTGTTCCTGTGCATAAAATTGTCTTGTATTACATTCGAGTTGACATTAATTACAACATTTAAGTTTTATAAAATAATATTTTACTACCTTATTTTAATTGATTGATGGTTGTTTATAATCATATTATAACAGACAGTTATGAAAAATACTATTAATTCAGGTTTATTTCAGATAATTGAAATATAAATATAAATTTGTTTTGTATTAAATTTAGACGTTTTGCATTGCAAAGAAACTTTTTTTTAAATAATGAAATGAGAAAATGAAATTTAAATTTTAAATCCTGGATAAATCAAACCTTAACGTTTGTTACTCGTGGAATACGATTACTTTAATCAACACAAACAAGGGTTACACTTTTTGAACCATCCGATTACATCGGATTGAAAATGTAAACTAGAAAAAAAAAAGGAATTTAATTAAGCTCAGCTAGTATTAATTTAAAACATTTCCAACTATTTGATTAATTCTGACACAAAGCTTTTTTTATAGCAATCAATTAAAGGAAATTAACTAGACTTAATACATGTAATCAAATTAAATCATGACCATCTCCTATCCAAAATTAAAGTTTATATCTGTGCCAGTTGTTTGGAATATTAAAAATGAGCCATGTACATTTTTATTGAATATCCAAACGCAACATAATGGTAACATGCTATGCTTCCAATATTTTGAAAACAAAAACTAAACTATTTATTTTTTATGGCTCGGGATAAAAGTCCCAAGATTTAATTCACAATGATTAACATGATTTTAATTTGCGTACAAAATTGAATCAAGATTTTATATGAAAAGTTTTTCAATAGTTTTAACTTATAGTTTGTTTTTGGAATTTTTTTTTAATCAACGCTTGGTTGAGTGTCCGTATTAACTTATAAATACATAAAATTTATAATCACAGTAATTTTTCAAATATTCAGTTTAAATAGTTGTACGTTTTATTTACTATGGGGAGAAGGCCTCACTTATTTGTAGTTTAGACGGACTAATTAAATTTAGAACGTCAACTATAAAGAGAGACGCATATGTGGGCACGCAGACTAAATGTCAGATTCACCTAGCCTATTTCTTCAAGATTATGGGGGGGGGGGTGGGAAGAATTCTAATCCTATTCTGGTATACTGAAATTTGTTCTTCCTAAATTGTTTTCCGCTATCCTTTGATGCACAGATAATTTCCCTTCTCGACTTCATATTGACGTAATTACATTGCGTACAGCCCGAATGATTTAGAAGACGGTGCATATAAAAAATAATAATTAACTGTGCCATCTCAAAAAGTGCACTTTAATTGGAAACAATATATTAAAAAAAAACGCTCATAATTAAATCATAAAATAAAAAAATAAGTGTAGTGCTGCGTCTTATTAATTACCCGTTCGGGTTATACCGCTTATGTACTATTCACGCAGATGATTTTAGAGTAGGGAGGTTATATTTATAGTAAGTGTAGCCGTATTTTCGTGGGTGGACAGTGGAAAACCAGTTACACCCAACCAAGATTCGAACTTCGATCTTTCCGTCATAGGCGATCTAGTTTACTGCGAGGATGGCACGTTAGACCATGCGGCCACCGAAACCGGTGTAAAACCACCTCTTAAATATCAATTTTCGAAAATATTGAACTCTCAAAAATAAGTAATCAATAAACTACCCTTAGTTTTAGGGCCAGAATCAAAATCACGATTTAGTCTGAAGCTGTAACACTATAACATTTAAACATCAGGTTTGAAGTAAATTTATCAAATATTTTCGGCTATAGGGAAAGATACAGACAAGCGTGGGTATAAACATAATTTTTTTAAGCATTTTTTTTCGTTCAAGGGACACACAAAACGTCAAGATCAATCATAATTGACATATATCAAAAAAAACTTCTCGACCACAATAATTTCTATAAATGAGAAAGTAAATAAACGAAAAACTACCAACAATTTCTCAATAATCTCGCACTGAGAAATACAATCAGAATATAAGCATTCCTTTATTTCCCAACTTCCTCCCCTAATTGTCGGAAGTACCCATATATCAGGGGGTCAGGGGGGTGGGGGGTGGAAGAGGTCAAACAGTTGAAGTTCCCCTATCAAGATACTCACCCCCAGTTTAGAAGTACTTCCTTCTCTCTCTGGTCATTCGCATATTTCTAAGAAACAGAACGAGGGTAAATTGAGAAACGGAAGTAAGGAAAGGGGAAGTGAAGAGTTTGCGAACAGAGGAAGAGGGGGGGGAGGGGGGCAGAGGGTGACTTCGTGCAAACCTTCAACCACAGTCTGTAGGACTTTCAAATACCCACAAGCATACATAGATTTTCACGGTCCGAGAAATTTGTAATCACGCTAAAAACCCCTCTAAACTACAAGGGGGATTGAAAATATGGGCATCCGCTTCGGTGGAAGCACGGTCTAAGGCGTCAATCTCCCGATAGACTGGACTATCGATGGATGGGTGATAGAGATTCGATACCGGTCGGATGTACTGAAGGTTTTTTCATAAGTGGTTTTACTCATTCTATCCACGCAAATGCGCGTACACTTACTCTAAATTCGACCTTCCTAATCCATAAAACATAGAGTAATTAGTATACATGCGTATTAGACGAATAGGTTGTGGGTTACAGTGCCCCCCCCCCCCCCCCAAAAAGTCCAATTTTGGTAAGAAGAAGAGTTTCTGGTAATTACCAAAGTTACTAAAATTACTTTAATATACTCATACATCTAGTCACGTGACCTGCAGCTGTCACTTTTACCTGTTCTCCAGCAAAAATCAAAGTGTACACCTTTGGCGCTGTATCAAATTGTGGTCCGATGATTCTCCTGGTGCGGTTCATGCCCAGGTTGGCACCAAACCTAGATCATCTGAAAAACAATCATACAGATGCGTTTGACGTCGTACTATATGAACAAAAATTGTTCGACAATCGCTTAATTAGTCTAGGACAGCTTTAACCAATTAGGGTGTGGCTGGAGAGGATGTTTTAGAAAAATTAAACTTTATTTTTGTGGCAAACATAGGTAACATTTTGATGGTTTTTAAAAATTAAAGAGAAAATCAGCAATCGCCTTAATGATTTCGTTTAGAATCAATCTTTGGAGATTAATTGAAATGTTAAATAAAACTATATACTTGGTTTGGGGAATAATTAGTTTAATGGTAGGGCTCTTAAGACGTCTTGTTCTAGCTGTATTACCTACCTAAGTTAGGTGTTATCTGTGGGGTGAGACGGGCTCTTAAGACGTCTGGTTCTAGCTGTATTACCTACCTAAGTTAGGTGTTATCTGTGGGGTGAGACGGGCTCTTAAGATGTCTTGTTCTAGCTGTATTACCTACCTAAGTTAGGTGTTATCTGTGGGGTGAGACGGGCTCTTAAGATGTCTTGTTCTAGCTGTATTACCTACCTAAGTTAGGTGTTATGTGTGGGGTGAGACGGGCTCTTAAGATGTCTTGTTCTAGCTGTATTACCTACCTAAGTTAGGTGTTATCTGTGGGGGGAGACGGGCTCTTAAGACGTCTGGTTCTAGCTGTATTACCTACCTAAGTTAGGTGTTATCTGTGGGGTGAGACGGGCTCTTAAGACGTCTTGTTCTAGCTGTATTACCTACCTAAGTTAGGTGTTATCTGTGAGGTGAGACGGGCTCTTAAGACGTCTGGTTCTAGCTGTATTACCTACCTAAGTTAGGTGTTATCTGTGGGGTGAGACGGGCTCTTAAGACGTCTGGTTCTAGCTGTATTACCTACCTAAGTTAGGTGTTATCTGTAGGGTGAGACGGGCTCTTAAGACGTCTTGTTCTAGCTGTATTACCTACCTAAGTTAGGTGTTATCTGTGGGGTGAAACGGGCTCTTAAGACGTCTGGTTCTAGCTGTATTACCTACCTAAGTTAGGTGTTATCTGTGGGGTGAGCCGGGCTCTTAAGACGTCTGGTTCTATCTGTATTACCTACCTAATGTTTGGTGTTATCTGTTTGGGTGTGGATACGGGCTCTTAAGACGCCCGGTTCTAGCTGTATTACCTACCTAAGTTAGGTGTTATCTGTGGGGTGAGACGGGCTCTTAAGACGTCTGGTTCTAGCTGTATTACCTACCTAAGTTAGGTGTTATCTGTGGGGTGATACGGGCTCTTAAGACGTCTGGTTCTAGCTGTATTACCTACCTAAGTTAGGTGTTATCTGTGGGGTGATACGGGCTCTTAAGACGTCTGGTTCTAGCTGTATTACCTACCTAAGTTAGGTGTTATCTGTGGGGTGAGACGGGCTCTTAAGACGTCTGGTTCTAGCTGTATTACCTACCTAAGTTAGGTGTTATCTGTGGGGTGAGACGGGCTCTTAAGACGTCTGGTTCATAGTGTATTACCTACCTAAGTTAGGTGTTATCTGTGGGGTGAGACGGGCTCTTAAGACGTCTGGTTCTAGCTGTATTACCTACCTAAGTTAGGTGTTATCTGTGGGGTGAGACGGGCTCTTAAGACGTTGGTTCAAGATGTTTACCTACCTAGTAGTGTTATCGTGTGGAGACGGTCTTAGGTTTTGCTCAGATTACTCCATGTTGTCGGCAACTTGCCTCGGTTAGTGATAAGGGGAAGAACGGTGCTGTGGGGTTGGTACTACCCACGTCGGTAGAAACTACGAGCCGTACCTCCTCCTCCCAGTGTTGCCAAATGCCCGACACAATGAGTCGAGCATTTTTATCAGCCGAAAAACAAACCCCGACGAAAGAGATGTCATTATTACCGAGTGGATGACGAAAGAATCAAACAGTCCAATATTTTCAACACGTTTTTGACTTTTTTTTTTATATGAAGATATAACAATACAAATAAACCTTTTAAGTCTTTTGATTGAATTAAAACTCTTTGTTTCTAGTCAAATATTCGATTGTATGTTTCATTTGTGTAGATTCCAAATGGATTAATTTGTTCTGGTAAAGTTTTGTTAAATAGCTATTTTTAAAATAGAAGTATACAAAGAGTATAAATAATCCAATAACAAGTTTTCTATTCTAAACAGGTGACCTGGCGGTCTAGGGGTAAGGTGTCATGAATTCTGTGCTGGGGGTCCAGGGTTCAATCCTCGATCCCGGCACAGATCTATCTGATTACCAAACCCTTCCCTCACCTCTGAAAAGACGTGTATTAATCACAACTTGCGAATGTGTGGAATGCCAGGCCTCCACCGTGGTTCGGATCCCACGTTAAACTGTAGGTCCTCCGTTTCATCTCACAATCACCCTACCATTACACATTAGCGTAAGTGCGTGTAACCTGAACGGGTAGTAAGACGCGGTGCTAATAATAAATAATAATAATAATAATAATAATAATAATAATAATAATAATAATCTATTCTAAACGTCCAACGAATTCAGACGTTCTGTATGTGTGCCTATAAGGAAATGCTATTAATAAGTGATTAATCAGGGAGGTGATAGATTAACGATCGGAGGAATTGATGTTGGGTTTATTCTAAAAGAATATTAGACCGTATGTCGTGCGCTAATATAGTATGTTGGTTCAATGAATATACGTTGAGGCGGAGCTGTAGGGGACGCGAGAAAAGGTTTTTTTTTTTTTTTTTGCAGTTTTATATATCAAAGCTTTTTTTTTTTTTGCTCAAAAGTAATCAAACTTTGCCCCAGTACAAACCTAGAGTTTAATTTTTTCCAGACGGTGATATCAACAGTTGTTGAATATCTGTCAAGGGTGTCATGGAATTTAATGACAAATTTTTATCTTCATTTAAAAAGTTTCTCATCTAACGTTTTCTAGAGCTCGATAAACTTATGTGAAGAATTAATTGTTTTTGATATTGCGACTTTACCCTTAGAATATTTATGAAATTTGAAATTTTTAGGCACATCTTCAGTTATTAAGCTTTAAATTTAAAATATAATTTAAAAATTATATTTTGAATTATATTGGAGTTTTTATCTAAAGGAATCGCTTAATTTATAGATATTATAATTATTATTTAATCTTCTATTTTCTAAAGACAGGCTTGGATTAAGGCCCTTACTTCAGAGCTTCACACCTAAAAATATGTGTCCATACATATTATAGTGCCCTACTTGTGGACGATCCCTACTTTATGAATTTGAAGATAGTTTTGCGAGGCAGGGTGCATATTCACTGGACGCACTATAAGCACATTTAGACGCCAATTACCCGCCTCGGTGGCGTAGTTGGCTAACACGCTAGTCGTGTTGAGCTCGACCGCCGAGGACGGGGAGATCGAGGTTCGAATCTCGGTCGGGTGAACTGGGGGTGGTTTTTCTTAAATAGTGTTCCACTCTCCCTACACGCAAATGCGGGTTCACTTCCTCTATATTCAACCTTTCCAATTCCTATTCCATTAGCGTAATTATTACTTAAGCGTATAACCCGAACGGGTAGTAAGACGCGGTGCTAAATATTAGACGCCAATGTGCGAAATAAGAATAGAGGGAATGACATTAGCAGTTCGTGCTTTGAGTCTCCCAGTTTACCTGCTTATAACACTCACTCTCTTCCGCTGACGAGTATACACACTCACTCACTTATTTACGCCTGTACAGTATTGACAAGAATTTAAAAATTACCCTTTCCCTGTTTCCTATTTTAGAGAGATATATGCTTCCAAGGACTTTTACATCCTGGCATGAGGATTCCTACAGGACATTTTCGTGAATAAATCAAATAACCTAAGCTGTAGATAATTTAAAAAGAATTCGTTTATAAAAGAAACTACTTCAATATATATATATATATATATATATATATTGGGACAGTGTAAGATTTATTTCGTGTAATTATTTAACAATGTACGGTTTTAATTTCTATTTCATATCTTTAAAACTCGCCGGATTAGAACATAAATACATAAACACGTAAAATAGTATCTCGACCTGCCGTGACGTCACACGCAGGCGACCGCCCTCAAATACTTCATTACAGTCGGGCATCTGCCCTCCCCCCCCCATCCCCTCACTACACCTGTATCAAAATATGCCCTCCATACACGGAGTCTGCGACCGCCACGTTGATCAACTCTATTATTAAAAAAAAAAATTGTTTTCATCAGCATGATATTTATTATTTAATATTCTCACGTCATATCCAGACGAAAAAATATTATATATTTTTTTTTACGATTGTCAGTTTTGAAATAGGTCACTTGAATACGACATCGCAAACAAATATTAAAAAGAATATATATATATATATCAACGTGACGTAATCAATCTGTATCTGTGCGCTTATATATATAAGCCTGGTTCACGCGAAATACCACAGACTCACAGATACAGATTTATTACGTCCCGTTGATATATATTTTAAATATATATATAATATATATATATATATGTGTGTGTGTGTGTGTGTGTGTGTGTGTGTGTGTGTGTGTGTGTGTGTGTGTGTGTGTGTGTGTGTGTGAATGGTCGAGGGGAAATAACCGCAACAGCCGATTGAGATTTATCGCACCTTGTCGATATTTCATAATTGATTGACTGTCGGTGGACCCTCTATTGCCGCTACCAGACACATACATGTTCCAGTGTTGGATACAAAAACATTACCGACTTAGAATATGAATCATGTCCGGATTATATTTGAATATAGGAGCTCATTAACACAGCGACAATCTGTACACTTCGTTCCAATAAAATAATATTATATTATTTCTCTATTTTTTTGTTTATCACCGCTTCTTACTACCTGTTTAAGTTATGATAATTACTCTAATGGGGGTAGGGATGAGGAAGGAAGCGTTTTATAGGTAATATACCCGCATTTGCGTGGAAGAAGAGTGGGAAACCATTTAGGAAAAAAACACCCTCAGTAGATCCGAACCCGATCCCCCGTCATGCGCAGGCCAGTCTAACACGAGATGACGCCTTAGATCATTGTGTTCCTGAAGCCTTGAGCGATGGAACGGGCTCAAAATTAGAGTAATATTGCTGCCATTTTCTTTCAAGATGGCTGTCATTTCTAATGTAGTTGTATATATATGTATATATATATATCTACTTCATTTATGAATTGATGAATATAGTGTAAAAGATAAAATAGTGCTATTTACAAACAATAATAATATTTAATATTAAACGACTGAATAAATTTCACACAAGTATGGTCCCAATCATAAATCTGAATGGTGCATAAAGCTTATAAAAAAAGGGGTGGCTCTTAAAAATTTATTTTTTGGTGCCATCTTGCAAACAAACAATAAATTGGAAGACCTTATGAATTAATAAATTTATTCATAAAAATTAAACAACATTGTGAATTCTGTCTATCTAGAAATTTTTCGAAACAATCGTAATGAATTGGTATTTTTTAAATGCTAAACATCCTGCAAACAACAAATAAATTTATTTATATAAAAAATCTATGAAATTTGGTGATCTTTTAAAAAAGTTCATAAATAAAATATGGTGACTTCTTTCAAAACAAATCTAAATAAAATTGGTGACTTCTTTATAAAACAAATCTAAATAAAATTTGGTGACTTCTTTTAAAACAAATCTAAATAAAATTTGAGTGCTTCTTTGTCAAAACAAATCTAAATAAAATTTGGTGCCCTTCTTTCAAAACAAATCTAAATAAAATATGGTGACTCATTTACTAAACAAACTTCTTTAGGAAACAAATCCCAATATAATCTGGTGACGCCGCCTTTCAAAGCTGATGTGTCTGTGATGCAGATGGAGAGGCGGGGACGAAGGAGAAATGCAAGACGCCGTCCCGGCTGCAGGCGCCCAGCATCGCCTTCACGGACGACAGCCTCGCCGCCTCCCAGCACTTCTCCCTCCACCGCCACTCGTCGCCTGAGCCGCCCCCGGGGGTGGTGGACGCCGTGCTGCGGCTGCCTCACCACACGTCGTGGCCGCGCGCGCGTACCGCATGTCGGCCCCGAGCCCCGGAGCGAGCACCACGGCCCTCTACAGACTGGCCAAGCTCCTCAACCAGAGGGGCAGCACCTCCGCCTCCAGCACGGGGGTGGCGTCTGGGGACGGCACCAGAAGACTTAGCTGGGAAAGGTCAGGTTCCTTCTTACTGCATTAATATATTTTACCTTTCTTTTTCTTCCCAAACAGTTTCATGTTTTTCACGGCCGATGTGTATGGAGAATCGGAAGAGGGGATGTATTTGAAGGAAATAAACAAACAACCTAGCAGAGTGAATTACTCAATAGAAAGGTATTATAGTGAGGGGAAGTAGCGCTCAGGTTCAAAGAGTAAGGGGAGCAACATAACAGGGTGTACTACTCTTGGCCGAGGTAATATAGTAAGGGGAAGGAGTGCTCAGGTTTCAAGAGTGGGATGAAATACTTAATTACTGAGGCATCATAGTGAGGGGTGGAAGCGGTTTGGTTACAAGAACCAAAGGAGGGGAATCCAAAAGATTTTTTAAGGCTGTGTAGTTTGAAATATGGCCGGTACACGGCCACCAACTTAGAAACTCCGTGGAGTACACAACCGCCTTAAAGTTATCACAAAGCATTGCTATTTTACGAGCTGCTAACAAAGTGTCTTAAAGGTGTTAAAAGGTCTCTATTTTACTAAATGGAACCTTTCACGAAGAAGACTTATCAATTAAAACGCTGGTGTGTGTGTGTGTGTCTGCCCTTTTGACGTCTCATTAAGTTCGATTTGTAGAGCAATTTGCCCACGGGTACCAATTTTCCGCGAGAAACTTTAGTGACATTATAAAATCAAAGAGAACTAAATGTACCCTTTAATATTAATTAGTCTACACTTTTGAAGGCTTTTTTTTCACGATACGTATTAATATTATATAAAAACTTCAAAGTAACTCAATTTTCTCAATATCTAAAATCGATAGTAGAGTACGGCTTTTTTTTTTGCTCCCCCCCTTTTTTTTAAAATATAAAACACAGAGGAATAAGATTCTATGGGTAGGTTATTAGATTCGAGGAAGAAACCCCAAGTCTCCTATTTTTTTAATTAGATCATTTATAGACTTATTGGGTAAAACCGGGGAAGATTGGGGTACTTTCGAGGTTTAATGAGTCGCGAACCAACATCACCCTTAATTTCTTTCGAGCGGATGTTTCAAAAAGAAATCACATTATGTATGTCTTGAAAGTAAATTAATTTCGTGGGGTTTTTTTTAAATGGGTTCCTCAGACTCGTTTAAACAAATTACATGGTGATTTAAGTATAATTGATTATATTTAAATTTAACGTCCGATTAATATATAAAGAGTAAAAGGTTAAATTAAATTGTAGGATCTTAAGGTTTGCTCTTTGCCATGAGCTGAAAAAGTTTTTTTTCTCCAACTTGTTCCCAACTAAATGCTTTGATTTACGTTAAGGTATTAAATTATAATATAATTAACCGCGTCGGTGGCCGCATGATCTAACGCGCTACTCTCACATTAAACTAGACTACCGAAGACTGGAAGACCAAGGTTCGAATCCCAGCCGGGACTACCGAAGTTTTTTTCCCCTAAATGGTTTTCCAACTCTCCTTCCACGCAAATGCAGGTGTATTACCTTTAAAATGCCACCTTCCGCATTCCTACCCCAATATAGTAATTATCATATATGCTAAAAACCTGAACAGGTAGTAAGACCCGGTGATTTAAAAAAAATAGTATTATATTTGAAGGAAGATTCCCTACGCGACGACAAGAGAATGACAACGCTGTTTTGTCATTACTGAGCATGAATGTTCCCTCAGAGATGATATCAGGTTGTAGCTACTTTGGGATGCGGGAGGCGCGCTATGTCACCGCGTCGTGTGATGACGCCTTGTTTACTGGCGACGCCCCGGCGTCCTGGCGCTAACTAACCGACAAGGCGTTGCGTGGGACGGAAGTCGAAATGTCGTCTGGTCTGCGGTCAACAGAATGTGACCCTAAAAACAAAGGAGATAGTTTTTTACTAGTTAATTCAATAGAGAAACTTATTTCCAAAATGTCTTTTTTTTTTTTATTACCGTGTCTTACTACCTGTTCATGTTATGCAAATATATATGTTAATTACTATAATGGGTTAGGGATGAGGAAGGAAGATTTTAGAGGTAATATACCCGCATTCGTATGGAAGGAGAGTGGGAAACCATTTTAGAAAAAAAACCACCCCAGTAGACCCGACCGGGATTCGAGTCTCGATCTCCCCCATTGTTATTATCCAAATTAACTCGCTACGTTGGTCGAATGGTCCTTGGCGTCACTCTCTACAGACTGGAAATTCGATAATGGGGAGATCAGGGTTCGAATCCCGTCGGGTGTACTGAACGTGGGTTTATTAAAAAAATTGTTTTACATTCTCACACCACGCAAATTCGGGTACACTCCTCTAAATTCAACCATCCTCATCCCTAACTCGCTACCGTAATTCGTACATATACGTATAACTTGAACAGGTAGTAAGACGCGGTGCAAAAAGAAAAACAACTTTATGATATATCTATCTATTTATTTCCATACTTCTCCATTCCGCAGAAATGTCATCCTGTCACGTTGGCTCACCTGGAATATTAAAGACGGCGTTATTTGAAAATAGAAGCCGGATATTGTAACCTAAATCCCATAGATATCCCCGAGCGACGCCAAACATGAGGCGTCGTGACGTATATCACGGCGGTGCTACGGGTTTAGTGATGGGCGCGTCCATCCTTTTCATTTTATATCCTCAATATATAAATTTTTAATTTCGTGTCCCTCAAAAAAACTTGTACTTTAGGTAGGGTAACGATATTTTAAAGGCCGTTGGCCATTTTGCTTTGACACATACAGCTGCGCAGTAGGACAATGAGTAGTAAACCATAAATAAATAACAATTGCTGCAGGGAACTACTTTAGAGGATGAAGTCATGGGATTAAAATGTCAGTGGCGTATACAGGATTTTAAAGCGGGAGGAGCTAAAAACTATGAGTTTTTTTTTAATTGTTAAATATTGAACCGTTCTAAAATATGTCCCACGGGTGTTTTCATGGTCTAAGAAAAGAGGGAGGGAGTTATGGGAGATTAAATTTTCAGCGACATGAAATATTTTGTAGCGATAATAAAGAGTTTCCACTGTGTTAAACAGAATTAATTTTTTTTTTACAGGCAGCTTAGATTGAAGAAAAGAGTAATAGGGTGACCTGGTGGTCTAGGGGTAAGGTGTCAGACTTCTGTGCTGGGGGTCCGGGGTTCAATCCTCGGTCCCGGCATAGATTTATCTGATTGACAAACCCTTCCTTCACCTCTGACAAGACGTGTATTAATCACAACTTGTGAATGTGAGGAATGCCAGGCCTACACCGTGGTTCGGATTCCACATTAAACTGTAGGTCCTCCATTTTCACCTCACAATCACCCTACCATTACACACTAGCGTAAGTGCGTACAACCCGGACGGGTAGTAAGACGAGGTGGATATAATAATAATAATAATAATAATATAATAATAATAATAATAAAAGAATAATAAAATGTAATTTCCCGTTAAAATTGACCAAGTTTGAAGTAATCTTACTTAAGTTTAAAACAGGATGACTGTTGATAGATGTGTAAATACATCCTTTGAAGCTTCACAACCCGTGTTTAAGGGGTGATAAGACATATTTGAATCAGTGTCCTTAATTCTTCAGTTCACTTTTCTGTTCATCCCGTTAGCTGTCACGAGGAGAAACAAGATTAGGAATAAAGTTATCCGGGAAATAGTTGGGGATACAGGGAGTACATGGGATAGTAGAGGAAGCAAGACTGAGATGGTATGGACATGTAATGAGGATGGAAAAGGAGAGGATGCCGAGGAAAATGTTGGAAATTTAAATATGTGAGGAAAAAACCTCAGGGGAAGCCAATAAAGAGATGGGAGGAGCAGATAACAGAAAGTGTTAAAGTGAGAGGAGAAGAATAGAAGAAATTAAAGAAGGAAGAGTGGTAGAAGGATAGAGGAAGATGGAGGCGTTTTACTAAACTGACCCGGCCACAGGCTGGAAACAGTTGTTGTTGATGATTATGATGATGATGAGTTAACTGTTCTAAATTAACAAATATTAAAAAGGACTAAATACAATTTAGTCATAAGAAGATAATAAAAGTAAACGCAGGGTAGCCAATATTGACAGAAGGCCACTATATTTATCTTACAAATCCTAAAATCTAAATCATATATCAAAAATAATAGTTGTATAAAACATGGTTTGGCGTGTGAATCAATAATAGTAGATTTAGTGACTTAACAAACGATCAAAGAAGGTTCTTTATGTGGCAATCCTAATTTAATGTTGGAAAATCTTTTATGCTATTGGTAGCTTTTGTCGTTCTACTTTAAAGGGGCGTTGTCCTAAATGGGTTTCATATTCAAAATTAATTTTAATTGGAAATTATTTTAGGCTGATTCAAATAATTGATTCCGCACCCAATTATAATGTAATAATTTTAATGAAATAACGATGATTAATATTATCCGAAACTAAAAAAAACTCAATACATATAAATTTATAAAAAATGAACAACTCTTTTACCTTTTTTTTATTTATATCTAAACTAATGCTTACGTGCTGTTATGTTCGACTTACAAATAAAATTATCTTTTTTTTTAGTTAATAAATTTTAATAACGGGTTTGCGAATAAACCGAATGGTTAGCAAGACACGAAAACAAAAAAGTTTATTCAGTTTATGCAATCTATTTTGTTAATAATGAGGGAATTATTTTAAAGGAAGTAAAAACGAATTAGCTTGGATAAAGGGTAAGAAAACCCATAGGGATAAATAACATATAGGGAAACCTACCCTCAGTGCACCTGGTCCGGGATTAGAACCCTAACTTCCCGGCCCATCTATGATACAGTCTATTACAAGAATGATGAACAACGGTTCGGTTGGGTGAAAGCTCTTTAATACTCACCCTCCCCCCCACCCCCCTCTTATTCCGTGCAGCCGAAACCAGTGGGGGCGTAGCCAAAGGCGTCTGTTTCGTCTAGCCTGGTCTTTGTAAATGATGCGGAGGTTTACGGTTTGATTCCCTGCCCCACTGTATTGAGATTGATTTATTTTCCTAAATAGCGTTTTAAACATCCAACGTAAATGAGGGTACATTTCCTCTAAAATTCCTACACTCCTCATTCCTATGCTTATTAGTGTAAATATGGGTATATCCGGGCCGGGTGGAGTGTGGAGCATTAGAAAGAAAAAAAAGAAGGTAAATTTGATCGAAATAAAGTCGGAAAAATGTAGTTTAATTTTCAGCCTTTTAAAAAATACTAACATATTTTATTGTGGTCAATATTTATAACATTTTACTATATTACTAGTTTTATTTTATAGGTATTGATAATATCTATCAAAAGTAACAGCCGCAGATAACATGACTTGACGTATGAACTAGTGGCGAAGCAGGACAACTAAAAAAGTTAGGTTTATTTCGCACCGCGTCTTACTACCCGTTCGGGTTATAATGTATTAATTACGCTAACGGTTTAACGGATTAAAGATTTTATATTTTTGGAAGTGTGTTCGCATTTGCATGGAAAGAGAGTGTGGGAAACAATTTTGGAAAAACCACCCTAAGTACACCCGACCGAGATTCGAACCTCGATCTCCCCGTCATCGGCAGTCTAGTCTACCGCGAGAGTAGCGCGTTAGACCACTCGGTCACCGAAGCAAGTCTTATAAATGTTACCAGAACTTATCTCATACGCCAAGCCATAAGATCTGCAAGACGATATGATGAGCTGTTGTCACTTTAGACAGAAAACTTTCACAGCAAATAATTTGATTTTTTTTTTTTTTTGCGAGAAAGCGGCGTCTGTGGTTCACTTCAAAAAAAATTATTTACTAACAAGGGCCTCTAAAAGGCTACGTTCTCTCCATATATTAAAATGTTGAACAGTATTAAATCAGGTTAAATCAGATTAAATTATGTTGTATTCATCCGCATGTGTTTAAAAATACTTACTAATATTTTTTTTATAATAAGACACAAGTGTGTATATATTACTTTTAAATTTTATTATTTGATGCACTATCGCATAGTATGTTTTGTCTCTAAAGGGATTTTTTTTTTCCTTCCTCTCACCCCATTTTCCAATTAACTAGAGTTTTATACTCCCCTATATATTACATTTAAGAATAATTATTTTCACAAAAGAAAAGAGAGACGCGAAAGTTTTCCAACATGAGGGCAACAAACTATCAGTGGCCTAAATGTCCCTACCCTCCGCACCCACTATCGGGGTTGCTGTTAAATCCCGTGATGCCAGCAACCCCCTCCCTAAAGTAATCACGAGGTTTGGAAAAGTAGTGATGTGGGTGGGATTTCGAAAAGTTGCTCGGCACTGCTGGAGGTGAAAAGGAGGAAAAGTTTTTCGTCACACGGTGAACGAAGTATAAGGTTCGTTAATTGAAACGGGATTAGTGAGAGGGTTAGAGAAAGAACAGAGGGAGGGAGGGTAGGTTGGTACAACTGCTGTTTGAGAGGGAACTATAGAATGAAGATCCTTTTAGAAAATACAAACTCATTTATTTATTTTTAATCACCGCGTCTGTTCAGATTGTACGCATACGTGATAAATTACTCTAATGGGGTTAGGGATGAAGAAAGAAGCATTTTAGAGGTAATATACCCGCATTTTCGTGAAAGGATGGATGTAAAAACATTTAGGAAAAAAAATCCTCAGTAGACCCGACCGGGATTCGAGTCCCGACTAAACAAGGGGGAATGTACCTAATTTTGAAATGCAAGTCAATGTTGTCCAGGAGCGAATAGTATAGCGGGTGTTTATACTCTTCAGCAGAAGAGGGTGAGTGTGTTATAAGCATGTAGACTAGAGGCTTCGCAGGGCGGACTGCTTATTTTCTTTCCTATCTTTCTATTTCTTATATTGGTGTCCAAGTGTGATAGCGCATAGACTGCTTAGGTGCGTCGAAGATAAGATGCAACCCGCTTCACAAAATATCTTCTAAATCTTCACGTAGGAACGTCGCTAAGAGTAATTTTTCACCCACTTCGGTGACCGCATGGCATTACTCTCGCAGTAGACTAGTCTTCAATCAAGGGGATATCGAGGTTCGGATTTCAGTCGGGTGTATCGAAGGTGGTTTCCCCCTAAAATGGTTTTCCACTCTCACTCCACGCAAATGCAGGTACACTTCCTCTGAATATGACCTTCCCAATCCCTAAAACCCTTAGCGTAGAGGCATAAGATGATAAAAAAAAGTTTCTTCATATCTAAATCAAACCGTAAACTAAATCTCAAGAGGGGACTTTTTATTTTTTCCACAATGTCACCCGAAAGATTTAATATCTTTAAAATAAAATATGTATTTCTAAGGGCAGACATTTTGTGATGAAAAGCGCAACCAAGTATAAGGACCTCTTTAACAAATTGAAAAAAAAAAAAACTTTCTTGATATATATATAACAGGCATATGAGAACCTCACATTTTGTAATATATATTTATGAAGCAAACTTAAAGTTACCACATACAACATTTTTCGACGATAAATCTTATAAGGTTTCTCGAAAATTTGTTTATTATTTTAAAACTTTCTTAAACATGGATTTTATGAGTACTGAGAATGTGTCATGAATTCTCAATGCTAAACTTACGAAGAATCTTTATTACTTTCTCATATCAATAGAAAGTATTGTAATCGTGAGTATTTTCGACTTTTAAGATTATAATTAATATAGTTTTGTGTGTATCCGAACAGGAAAAGGTGAATTTTACCATTTTGTCTGTCTGTTCGTCCCTTGTACCCCAGATCTGAAACGTTTTCTTGAATATGGTTCACACTTAATATTTATATGTTATAGCACCAAATGTTTGTTTTTATTTTACCCTAATCCTCAAATTAAGAGTAGATTATTTATAAGCAAATTTTTTTTCATTCGAAATTCTTTTTTAAATGGCTTCAGTGAGTTTGTTCAAAATTGGTTTTTGTCAAGGTTTTTACATTATACATAATTAAATATACTGGTTTGTTTTAAAAAAATTTTTTATAGTACTCAAATTTTACTGATTTTTGTAAAAAAAAAATTTTTTTTTAAATAGCTCTACCGATTTTTCTCAAAATTGGTATTGGGGGACTATTCTACATGATCAATAATAATATAAATTCTTTAGTGTAAATATTTATGAATAACCCAGATATGTAGCCTAGTAAGATGAATTACAAAAAAAAAAAGTACTTCTAATAAAAATGTAGTTCCCGTTTTCTATACCAATCCCGTTAAGGTGAGAGTATAGAGAACGCGAAAAAAGGTCAGTGTTTTGGAAGTTTTTATAGCATAACATCTTTTTGGATAAAATAAATCAAATATTGCTTCAGTACAAACCTAGAGTTTAATTTTCTCACACAGTGATATCAACAGTTGTTGAATATCTGTCGTGAGCATGGCGGAATTAGACGAGGAACTTTTAAAACGAAGAGAAAAAGTTGTCATTAAACTCTAGGTCATTTTTGATAAAGGTTGATACCATATTGGGAAGAAAATTAAACTATTGTGTTTCTACTCGAGGAATATTTATTATTATTATTATTATTATTATTATTATTATTATTATTATTAGCACCGCGTCTTACTACCCGTTCAGGCTATACGCACTTACTCTAATGTGCAATGGTAGGGTGATTGTGAGATGAAATGAAGGACCTACAGTTTAAAGTGGGATCCGAACCACGGTGGAGGCCTGGCATTCCACACATTCACAAGTTGTGATTAATACACGTCTTGTCAGAGGTGAAGGAAGGGTTTGGCAATCAGATAAATCTGTGCCGGGACCGAGGATAGAACCTCCAGATCCCCAACACAGAAGTCTGTCTGACACCTTACCCCTTAGACCGCCAGGTTACCCGAGGAATATTTGATTTCCTTCTAACCAAAATAATATTTTACGTAAAAAGTGCAAAAATACTGCCCTTAATTCCCGTTCCCTACGCGCCCACCTTAAGGGGTCTGCCTATGTCCCTGATATATTGATTCTGCGTTTAGGTTAGATATTTACGTAACATTTAACAGTACACGAGTTTGGTGGAATAAACACAAAACTATTTTCTATGACCCAATACGTATATATTGACTCGTAAATATGGTTTTAAAATTAAAATAATCTCCATATTTCAGTCGACCATTTAAGATATAAATAATCCGGGGAAGGAAAGGAAGCTGTTTTTGGAGCGTAGAATGGATCTTTGCTAATCGAATGATGCCCTCACGGACCACGCCCCATTCGACCTTCACAAACGTCTCCAATCAACTGGACTACAGCCAAGGGGAATGTTTTACTCGCGTCATTACCTAGAGTAAGACTTCACAACACTAGGCAGGCCTTTTATCTGAGTTCCCGTAATCATCATCATCATCATCATCATCATCATGAGCCACCGGCCGGGTCTGTTTGGAACATAAGCCTCTCCAACGTAATCTTTCCTCTCCCCTCCACCACGGCTCAGTCCTCTCCTCTCTCCTCCATTATCCTCTACATCCCCTTCAGCCACCTGTCCCTTGATCTTCCTCTTAGCCTCCTGTCCTCCACTTCAATATCCAACATCTTTTTGGTATCTTCTCTTCCTCCATTCTCCTCCACATCCCCTTCATCCACCTGTCTCTTGTTCTTCTTCTTAGCCTCCTGTCCTCCACTTCAATATCCAACATCTTCTTTGGTATCTTCTCTTCCTCCATACTCCTCCACATCCCCTTCATCCACCTGTCTCTTGTTCTTCTTCTTAGCCTCCTGTCCTCCACTTCAATATCCAACATCTTCTTTGGTATCTTCTCTTCCTCCATTTCTCCTCACATGAACGTACCACCTTAATCGTACCTTCTCTATCCTGTCCTGGACCGGCTCCCCCTTTAACTATCCCTCGCGTTTATCATCTTATCCGTCCTTGTCACGCCTAGAGTTACGGTAATCGCAGGACAAAATTAAAAGAGAAAACAGAAAGATCACTTCGTACGATCGAAACTTTCCTCGTGTTTCTCTTCCAGACCACTGATTGACTCGCGTCCATCGCAGACAGTACCTACACTGTATATCATCTCTGAGGGAACTGTAGTGCTACTATTTGGGGAAACAGCCTTGTCATTCTCTTTCTTCGTGTGGTCGATATTCACTCAAATCTAAGACAAGTTTCACAACGCTGGTTCGTCGCTGTTGCCAGTACTGAGAGCGAGGAGATTTGGCAACAGTTTAACGAAAGTATTTTCTTCATACGACTTAAGTTTCCTCATAGTTGATATTCGGTGGTGTAGTTCCGCGAGCCGTGGCCTATTCGTCCTTCCCAAACGCGCCCATTCTCCCGACAGGTCACGAACAGAGTTCCCTCCAACTCAAAGACGAGCCACCTACACCGCCAGCAAGTGGCGGCCGTAAGAACCTCCGTAACTTGGACGTGACGTTCACGGCACGAGGGTCACAACACATATTGACATTTGTACTATCCTCCTCCCCTGTTAGTTCTGTTGACATGTGTACTATCCTCCTCCCTGTTAGTTCTGTTGACATTTGTACTATCCTCCTCCCCTGTTAGTTCTATTGACATTTGTATTATCCTCCTCCCTGTTAGTTCTGTTGACATTTGTACTATCCTCCTCCCCTGTTAGTTCTGTTGACATTTGTACTATCCTCCTCCCCTGTTAGTTCTGTTGACATGTGTACTATCCTCCTCCCTGTTAGTTCTGTTGACATTTGTACTATCCTCCTCCCCTGTTAGTTCTATTGACATGTGTACTATCCTCCTCCCCTGTTAGTTCTGTTGACATGTGTACTATCCTCCTCCCTGTTAGTTCTGTTGACATTTGTATTATCCTCCTCCCTGTTAGTTCTGTTGACATGTGTACTATCCTCCTCCCTGTTAGTTCTGTTGACATTTGTATTATCCTCCTCCCCTGTTAGTTCTATTGACATTTGTATTATCCTCCTCCCCTGTTAGTTCTATTGACATTTGTACTATCCTCCTCCCCTCTTAGTTCTATTGACATTTGTATTTTCCTCGTCTCCTGTTTGTTCCCCTGCAGCCAGACAACTCCACCCTCCCACTCACTAGAATTCTCAAGTTTATGAATTTCCACTCGACTATTCTAGAACCTTAATACATTTTATTCGGAATGCGGGTGTACATGTAGAGGACGACCAGACTGCCGAGACGTCGGGACGCGATGCGTCTGAAAGCGCCGCCTGCGGACCTCGTCTATCCAGGCGTCGCCAACCGATCACTTGACAGGATTCCTGGCGTTCAAGAGAGCTGTGTCCTGACTTCCTCGTCTGACGGAGCTTGTGATGGCCTTCCGCGGCCGTGAGAAGGTCATAAGGGAGGGAGAGGGAGGAAAGAGAATACGAGAGAGAGAGAGAGAGAGAGAAATCAAGAGATACATACATACCAACCCACTCGCTATGTGCCTATAAGTGCCCTCATTAGAAGTACGAGTTGGAATTCAAAATCCGTAATTACTCGCTCCGGTTGTGGTCGAATGGTCTAGGGGAGGGGTGGGGGGAGGGGGATCGGGGGTGCCACAAACTCACGGCCCACGGGCCGCAACCAGCCCGCGAGACATATATGGCTAATCCACATTGTGTTCATAATTTGGAAAAATAAAAAAAAACACTTAAAAAACTATTTCGCACTGTGCTATATATTTTTTATTTTAAATACTTTTTTTAGCACGTCTTACTACCCGTTCGGGTTAAACGCCTATGTACTCTTTACTCTAATGATTTTATAAGTTAAAAAGGTTACATTTATAGGAAGTGTAACAACATTTGCTTGGGGTGAGAGTGGAGAACCCTTTTGGGAAAACCTCCCTCACTACACCCGACCTAGATTCGAGCCCTGATCTCCACGTCATCACCAGTATAGTCTACTGTAAGAGTGACGCCTTAGACCATGCGGCCACCGAAGCGGGTTTTAAATAGGTACCCGATAGTGGAATATTTTATTTTGATAACATAATAAATACTGTTTAGAGTATTTCGCTTAACCTGCATGAACATCTGGGAAGTTGTGTGTTTTAAATTTAAACCATCAAATAGCAAATATAGACCTGCATCGGTGGGCACGCAGATTTAACGTCAGGATCTTCTGGTATAGTTTGCCAGTGTTGAGGTGGTCAGGGTTTTGAATTACAGCCGTTTGTATTTATATTATTTAGCACCGCGTCTTACTACCCGTTCGGTTTATACGCTTAAGTACTAATTACACTAATGGATTAGGAATTGGGAAGGTTGAATTTAGAGGAAGTGAACCCGCATTTGCGTGGAGGGAGAGTGGGAAAACCATTTAGGAACCCCCCCAGTTCACCCGACCGAGATTCGAACCTCGATCTCCCCGTCCTCGGCAGTAGAGCTCAACACGAAACTAGCGCGTTTGCCAACTAAGCCACCGAAGCGGGTGAGTAATAATAATTGAAAATTTTCTTAAAAAACACAGAGTAATTAATATTGACACGTATAACCAGAACGGGTAGTAAGACGCATTGATAAAAAATAACTATAGGTTTCAGCCTTACGTGACTTGACTTGAAATCTAATCAAAGAAAATTTCCCCCCCTGTATTTTTGTCTGACTGTACACGATTTTCCCCCCTCCCCCCTTTTTTTTTTTCTTCTTTTATTGAATTGAGGGCCTTTCTTTTTCAGTCCCAAGTAAGTTCGGCAAATTGATAACTCCCCCAAACCTGCTTCCTTCTCCCTCGTGAAGTCTCTTTGTGTTTCGCCCTTGGGCGACAAAGACATTTAACACCAAAGGAAGGCCATATCTTGATTGGCAGTGACGTAGAGACACTGGCGCATTCTCTGTTTGGGGTGAGCAAACTAAAATAGTTGGAGGGTATGAGGGTATACACTTAGGTTCTCTTTGTAAAAATAAATCATAAAATTAAGGGTCGAAAAAAAAATTAGAGACCTTAAAAAAATTAACCAATCACATTTCTAACGAATCATATTATTAATACTACTATTATTAAGTTGATATGTGCAAACCAATTCTCACAGGTAGAATCTGACGGGTAGAAAAGTTAATAGATTTAGTTTAACGTATTCATACGTCAAGTATTATGATCTGTAGCTGTTATATTTATAGATATTATAAATACCTAAAATAATAATATAGTAAAATGTTATCAATGTTAACCACAAAAAAATCAGTTAGTATTTTATAAAAGGCTTTTCCTGTTATAATTGGATCGTAGCTCCATTTAAGTGTTTAAATTAACCCACCCTCTTCGGTGGCCGCGAGGTCTAACGCGCTAACCTCATGCTTGACTAGACTGCCGAAGACGAGGAGGTCAGGTGCACTGAGGGTGGTTTTTCCTAAATAGTTTTCCCTACTCATCCTCTACGCAAATGCGGGTGCGCTTCCTTAAAATAAGCCCTCCTAATCCCTAACACGTTATTGTAATTATTACATAGGCGTATAACCTGAACAGGTAGTAAGACGCGGTGCTAAAAAAAAGACAAGATTTATTGACCTTCATGTCAAGTTGTAACTAACTTCAAAACGATATATCTTTTTAAATATCAACTCGTGAGCTTGTTATTTCCTAAGTGTATTATTTCACTCAATTAATAAAAACATTTTTTTACGTTCATTAACGATTTTTTTTTGTTCCAGGAGAGAGACGTGTCATTTACCGCGCTCATCGTCCATCGACAGTGTGGTGGAGGCGGCAGGAGGTTGGGGTAGTTCTTCGGGAGAGTCCACCCCCGCGCCGCCCCCTCGGCGCCTTCCCTCACCTTTGCTACAACGCCCGGAACGACCGCTAACCCTGGTGTCGCCGTCCGTCGGACGTCGTATGAAGGGGCATCGCGCCGTATCTGGTGAGTCTCTCTCTTGGTGCTCGTTGTCCTTTCTTTGCAGACTACCGCGCGGCTTTCGGCAGTTTGAGGAAGCTGGTCTGTGTGAGCCACCGAGACTGGAGCGGTTAGTTACACACCAATTCCCGAGAGAGCTGCCTTCGAATAAAAAAAAAGAAACGATAGAAATTTCACGTGATAAAGAAGTGTTGTCAAACATAAACAATGATACCTTATAGATCTTAGGCTAACTCCCATACACATGATTAAATTTTACTAATGATCTTGTTATAACAAAAAAATGGCCGCAACTTAGAGTTGCCATATCAAGGTTTGAGGTTATCTAATTGTTCAAAGCAGTCCGTATAAATATTTATTTAGCACCACGTCTTACTACCCGTTCGAGATACACGCTTATGTACTAATTACGGTAATGTTTTTATGGTTTAAGGAAGTTATATTGATAGGAAGTGTACCCGCATATGCATGAAGGAAAAGGGAAAAACCATTTTGGAAAAAAAATCACCTCAGTACACTCGACCGAGATTCGAACTTCTATATCCCATCATCGGCAGTCTAGTCTACTGCGACAGTAGTGCGTTATAACCCTGCGGCCAGCGAAGCGGGTAGTTTGTATTTGAAATTATAAAGATAACAGATACTCATCCTTAGGGGACGGCCAAAACTGACAAGCGAGCGCGCGCGTGATTAGCAGATAGCTCTCGATATTTGTTGACGAGGAGGCAAAGGTTCGACTCTTGGCTCAGTGAACTGAGGGTGGTTTTTAACAAGCAATTTATTGTTGTGGTTTTCAATCCTCGGTCCAGGCACAGATTTATCTGATTGCCAAACCATTCCTTCACCTCTGACAAGACGTGTATTAATCACAACTTGTGAATGTGAGGAATGCCAGGCCTCCACCGTGGTTCGGATCCCACGTTAAACTGTAGGTCCTCCACTTCATCTCACAATCACCCTACCATTGCACATTAGCGTGAGTGCGAATAAACCGAACGGGTAGTAAGACGTGGTGCTAATAATAATAATGTATAGTTTTGTTGTTGTTGACACAAGCACTTATTTCTTGCCACAGTGGGAGGAAATCGCGCGGCAAATTACCGCGACTTAATGCGTCCTTCCCTTGATGATTTTACCAAGCGATTATTTTCCCGCTCTGTCTAAAGAGAGAGAACGTCTCGGATATACTCTGCAAGACTGATCAAAGGGAAAGGACGAGGCTGTAGGCTCCAGAGACGTTGATATGTCTCATAAGAAGGGTGGTAACACTGCTTCACAAAGGAATAACGCGTAGAGACGGGAAGGTGGTATAGTCCGCTGCAAAACCGCACTCCTTTTGACGTTGAATACGATTTTTTTTTTTGTAACTAAAGCGACAGAATAGAGAAGCAGAATTTCTTTATTTTTTTAGCGCCGCGTCTTACTACCCGTCCGGGTTATAGCCTTATGTACTAATTACGCTAGTGGTTTTAGGGAATAGGAAGGTTATATTAAAGAAGTGTACCCGCATTAGCGTGGAAAACCATTTCGGGAAAAAAACACTTCAGTACATCCGACCGGGATTCGAACTCAATCACTCCATCATCGGCAGTCTAGTGTAATGCGAGAGTAGCGCGTTAGACCACGCGGCCACAGAAGCGGGTGAACTAAAAATCGAGACATTTACTTAAAACTCTAATATATGTGAAACAGAATAATAGATATTTTTGAAATAAACAAAACATAAAAAATAAACATATTCCACCAAAAGAGCATAATAATATACGCTGTTACAGACATATTGAGGAAAAGGTAATTTCTCTGTTCACCAAAGAGTATTTCCAGTCTCTAGGTCTCTGTTTATAAAAATAGTTTATAAACAGGGTTTTATTTTTAATAGCCCTACAACTTTACAGAGATAAGTATTTAGTATCTCGAATAGTCGTGGAGATATGATCTCTATTTGAGATATCCGATGCTGTTTAGTACCATTTTCACGGGAAAATGAGAGTTGCCATTTTGTTTATAATATTAAACGTGGCCTAGATAGCTAATTTCAAAAAATTCGTTAGAGCGTATTTTGAGAAAAATCGATTCTCTCTCCTTTCGCCCTTATGTAAACTACCCTTAACTTTAAGGTTTTCCAAAAAACCCTCTCAGGAAACCTTACTAAAACCACAGATGCCAAGATTCAGCCCGATTGGTAAAATGGTTTCGTCTCTAGGCCGGGATACAGACAGACAGACGCGGACAGACATCATCGCTAAAACAACTTTGTTCGGATTCAGGGTCGTCATGAAACATCGCATTTATCAAAATAACTTTTTAAATTATCAAAATACTTCCTTCTCTCCGAGGAGTTGCATGAAAATAAAAGAATTAACGGAAAAGATAATGTTACACTTTTCATCACGCCAATGCCCCCCTTTCCCCAAGGGGGGGCAGAGGGGGGGCCAAGGGTCGACCATACGTTACATCCTTGTTAATTAAGAAACGCGCAAGGATCGTGTTGCACGTGACCATGGCCACGCCCCTCCTGTGACGTCACTTATATGGTGGCGGCTCCCGAGTCGGGGGAGGGGTGTAAGGCTTCAATATATATTTCATCGTATCTTTATGGAAATTTAGTAGTCACCTGAGCATTTGTTTTCTGTTTATTCATGTTTGTTTTATTACCAGCAGTTGGTTTCCACGCGAATGTTTGGAAGTTTATTTTCTTAAGTACTAATTTAGAGTGAACCGCTTCGGTGGCCGCGTGGTCTAACGCGCTACTTTCGTGTCAAACTAGACTGCCGATGATGGGGAGATCGAGGTTCAAATCCCGGTCGGGTGTACCGAGGGTGGTTTTCCCACAACGGTTTCCCCTCCCCCTCCAGGCAAATGTGGGTACACTTCACCTTAATATAACCTTCCAATCCCTTAAAACCATTCGCGTGTTTAGTACATAAGCGTATAATCCAAACGGGTAGTAAGATGCGGTGATAAAAAAAAAGAATCATACGCATACAGACTAATGACGGTAATTTGTTAGGGATGAGAAAAGTTGAATTCAGAGGAATTGTACCCTCATTTACAAAGGAAAAACCGTTTAGAAAAAAAAAACCTCTCAGTACAGCCCGAACCATGGATTCGAACCACGATCTCCCCAGTGAGTATATTGCGAGTGACGTGTTGAGACGTTCGGCCTTCGAAGCGGGCTGTCAACGCGATAGAATTATCCTCAATTTGACAACTTTTTATCGGAACTTCGAGAAACTCTTGACCAACCAAATCGAACCAACCCCCTCGTTTTTCTGTATGTGACCAATCAAGTTCCAGTATTAAGGGGTGAAAAAGTTTATTTCTGTCAGATTTCATTTCCTTGAACATTACTTTCTTCTTTTTTAACAAAACTTTTATCTTCCTATTTCCTGACATTATTTCTATATTTTGTCATCTCCCCCCCACCCCTCTTCCACACGTCTCCAACCCTTTATTTTTTTTCAATCAATTTGTCAGAAAGCATTTTGTGAACTGGGAAAGATAGAAGAAAATGTCTCCGGTTGCTAAAAATAATAGCAAAGGGGAAAGAAATCGAGTGGATGAGAAAAATTCTTTGAGCAATTTGCGAATTACGAACCTTAGATTTATAACATCAGAAACATTGGGATTTTTTTTGGTCCTATCCTTATAAGAATCACCTTATTATAATATTTGCATTGTTTGTTTCGTTTATTTGAATAATAAAACATTGATTAATTAATGATTACCAGATTCAGTGTCTGAACGGTCTAAGGCGTCGTTCCAGTGTTATATTGGCCTGCTGATGATGGGGAGATCAGGGTTCGAATCCCAGGTCGGGTCTATGAGGGTGGTTTTTTTTTTACTAAAGGGTTTTCCCCCTTTTCCTCCATGCAAATGTGGATACACTTTATCTCAATAGCAACCTTACTCATCCCTAGCTCATCATTAAGTAATTAGTACTTATGTGTTATAACCCGAACGGGTAGTAAGCGTAATTGAACCAAAAAAAGTATTTTATTTGTTGTGAATGTGTCTTGATGGGAATTATGTTGTGAGCAAGCCCTGATAACATAGTGAGAATGTGCTACTGTCGTCATTAGAAATTGTGTTTGGGTTGTGTGTGTGTGGCAGGGGTTTGGAGGCAGAGGGGGTAGTCGGCTGATGAAGTTGATACAGAAGGGTGGTTTGCAGTTTTGGTGTGGTGTGGACGATATCATCTTGTGATGCCACATAATATAAACACACCCACCCCTACTTCCCACCCTTGATTATCTAGTTCTTACCCCATGTACTACAAAACACACGACCAACCTTGATACAGTCTACCTCCAAAAAAACAGGAACCCAACGTATTTTTTCGTTAGCACCACATCTTACTACCCGTTCACAACGCTACACACCTCAACATCTTGGAGCACGGCAGCAGAACATACCACAGTTAATAGTAAACAACACACCGGTCCATCTAGAAATGGGGATACGTTCTGAGGGTCATCATTAACGGTCCTACATCACAGAAAGTGCTTGCCATAATTACGTGTGGAGTGTCAAGCCCCTAAATCCTATGAAAATTGTTGTACACGCATGCTTGCACAGCTTTGCTCTCCAGGCGCTGTACGTTTAAACTTTGAACACAATAGTATTAGCATAGTTTAAAGGATCTAAATGTTCAGAGATTTTGTTTTACTTTTGGTTCAAACCAACTATATGTGCAGTTTGGGCGTTGAGTTTCCGAACACCCTGTATATTTTATTAATACGTTTATCTTATGTTTCTTACTAGCTGTGGTGAAAGGAATACTAACTTTTTTTAAAAAACTTATTTATCGAAGAAACTACTAAACCGATCCCCATTTCTTTTTGTCGAATGAAGAGTGCAGAAAACCGGAACTTCGATAAGTGTTATGGTTCGAACTTGATCTTATATCTAGTATTATGTTTAATGAGCCGTGAGATTTCCTCTCTAAAGTACTCTTTAAGTCTAAGTATGCTGGTCAGTAAGTCCTAGGACCCAAGTCTAGAAATCTCTGGTTCGATTCTGGATGTCATTGATGAATATATTTACAATTCGTAAACTGCTTTGTTCTCTTTACCTATTAGTATATATAAATGCCATTATTAGCTGTGTAGCATAAGGTTTATTGTTTAGGGTATGGATAGCAGATTTTCGTTATATATCGATATTTTTATAATATTATATGTCGCAAGGTACATAGAAAGCTACGATATATTGATAAAATTATATCGATATATTGAATTACGTTGCTCTGGACAAATTGAAAGGTTGTATTAAGGTGGGAGTGTAGGAAACTCAATAAAAGAGCAGTGTTTTAGTAGTTTTTATATAAAACATTTTTTGGGTAGAAAAAATACAATATTGCTTCAGTAGGAACAAAGAGTTTAATTTTCTTTACATGGTGATATCACCAGTTGTTGAATATCTGTCAAGGATGTCCTGGAATTTAATGACAACTTTTTCTCTTCATTTATAAAGTTTCTCATCTAATACCATCATGCTCATGACATATTTAACAAATGTTGATATCAACATGTGAAGAAAAGTAAATTTTATGTTTGTACTGGAGCAATATTTTATTTACTTTGGCCAATTTTTTTTCATATAAAAACTTAAAAACCAATGGCCTTTTCTCGCGTCCTCTTTTATTCCACCTTAAGATCATGTTTGACAGTCAAAACTTTCATAACAAACAATTTGTCTTCAATTATGTTTTTATTTGAACCTTTTTACATCTTCTGCTAGCTGTCAGTTACTACCACTCCTGTGGCGAGTGGACTATAGAAAGAAAAACGTCAAAAACTCAATTGTAATAAAATTAAAATAAAGCACGATCTGAACGAGTTATCGAATTAATATTAATGAAAAGCTTTTTGCAGAAAAGGAGTAAAGGGGGAAGGGGGGCCGGAAAGTACAACGAAATAACAAACTCGCTCGGATTGAAAAATGCTCGCCGGAAATGTTACTCGGAAATCGCAAGAATAGATGGCTTTGGGTGCATTTAGTTAAGTACCTCTTTACCCCCCTTCACTCCCTGATACCCTGACTTCCCGTGAGCCTCCACTCTCGACCTCCTCCTCACCCTTTTACCTTCTGAATGTAAGAGCGGTGCATGCGAGAAGGTCCGTGATTCGACGACCGACCAAGGTTCAAAGTTTCTGTCGAAGACTTACGGCCTCTTCGCACGCGACTTGTGAGGTTTTTTTTAAAAGTGGATTCCGGACAGTGGAGGCGGTGGTAACGCCCTCGTTCACCCCCTATCCTTGTGTTCGCGTGGGCCGGGTGGCTAACTACACGTCTAAAGAACCCTTGATCCCGTCCTCCCTAGGAATTAACTGTCCGATTTAGGTTAGGAGGAACTTTTTCAAAAATTATAAAAGTTATTTAATACTTGAAACGTAGCCTATTCATACGTCAAGTCAAGTGATATGTAGCTATTTCTTTCGATGGATATTTACAATATCTACATTCTACAACACCAATAATAGTGGAGTAAAAAGTTTTCAATCCTGATAGAAGGGAAAAAAAAGTTTGTATTTTATTCAAGATTCTTCCCACAAGAATACTTATATAACTGACACATTTATTACCAGCCATCCGGTTTATCCACATATATTACAATTTTTTACTTTTAAAATATTTACTTTACATCCATTACTGTTTCCGGCCTGTGGCCAGTTTTTATTCAAGACATATATTTCCCACTACAAGCTTGCTAGGCTTATCGTAGCTTCATATACCTTATAATATAACTTCAGACTAGGACAGGCACAACAACCAGTCCCTGGCCCATTAATTTATCAATGTGAGAGGGTAAGCCCATATTCTCATCAATGATAAATTTTCAGCTATTCCGGGAATCGAATCCAGGACCCTTATCTAAGTAGGCAGACACGCTAGCGACTGAGCTAAGGTGTTGGACCATGGTGTCCAACTCAACTTGACCGGTGAGATTCCCGATCCTTTCCTAAAATTCCCGGATCAAAAGTAGGTCACACCCTTCTACCCCTACTCCCCCCCCCCCCCTAATTTTTAAAAATCTTTTTCATGAATAATAATAATAATAAGTTTTAAAATTTACTGATTTAATGATTATTATTTTTCATATTTTCAGTAAAATAACATTTTCCCAGATTTGTTTGGGTAATATACCAAATTCCCGACTCAATACTGTTTTTTCCCCCGATCACTTCAAATTCCCGGCTAATTCAGATTTTCCCGGATGGTAGAAACCCTAAGGACCTACTTTTAAAATATATATTTTTGTCAATTTGGTTGTCTATTTTTTTAAAAAGGTAAAATGGTTTAAGTTGCCTAAATTCAATTGTTTTTATAAATTATAATTCGGAAAACCATTCCCACGATGCAACATCTGGTTCGACCCGTTTAACCTACCTAAGCTTGGTGTTATCTGTGGAGTGAGACGGGCTCTTAACTTGAGCTCCGAAAACTGTAATAATAAAATAATGTGTCACCGAGGACTAAACCATTGACCTCCCGACGCACCCAGTTATGTCGCATCATCCTCATCAAAATATGAAATGACGCACATAAAGAGATGACTTGTGAAAAATATGTTAGACTTAAGCCCCTTTTTACTTTAAATATCTTAAGTACAATAACATCAACTCGAAGACTTCAACTGGCAAGTTCAATTTCATTGATCTGGGAACAATGCATCATGGGGAGCGGAGTTAATAATGGTTTAGACTCCTGTCAACAAAATAATCTAAAAATATATATCCGTATATCATGTTTTCATAAGATGAAAAATATAAGGAAAGGAAAATCTGAGCTTCCTTTTTCAAAATCCATCGAACAATCATCATCGAGTTTTATTTGTTCATTCAAGTTTATGACGTCCGAAGATTAATCACAGGAAAAAAATATAGAAAAAAAATAGTAGTACGATTATTAATTAAAGATCCAATTGTATGTTTTTATTTGAGGTATTTAACGTGCACTTTCTGAACAGATTTATTATATAATCACACGACTTATAAACTAACTTAAATATAGAACAGACACAACATCCAGCCCCACCGCCGTTAATTTATCGCTGTGAAAGGGGGGGGAAACCCACAATCAATCAATAATATATCGGGAATCGAACCCGAATTCATTATCTCAGTAGGAAGACACGTTAGCAACTTAGCTAAGGCTTAAGACGTATGAAATTTATATAAACAGGGCTATACCATCAAAGTAATTTAACCTAAGACAGTATTATTTAGTCACAATGTCTTGGCTACAACATTTTTATCACTTGAAATTAAATAATATTTAGTTATTAAAGTTTATAAGTCGTGTGCAGATGTAATAAATCGGTTTAGAAAGTGTACGTTTAATACTACAAATAAATCAATATTGATAATGTTTTAATTATCTTTTATTTCTTAGTTACAAGTATAGTAAAATGGGGCGACAAAGGAATTATCAGGGCAGCCTAAAAAAATTTCAAGGAAAATATAGAGAAAAAATAAGAAATTCCATCACATTTCCAGATCTAAGAGATATTTTAAAATTGCAGGCTTTCTACGACACGTAGGAATCCTGCGGTAACGTTATCTGAGGGTTACAAAATTTACTAAAAATTATTTTAATATATGCATACGCTAAGTCGTATGATCTAACACTTTTGTAAGTTATGATCAATACTTATAAAATTAAAATAAAATATATTATCGATGTTGATCGCAAAAGATAAAAAACTCATTTAACTTTTAAAACACCTTTCATACCGTTGTCTTACTATACATTCTCGAGTTGTACTTGAACCGACGGTAAATATGTCCCTCAGGGGTTGGTAGTCATGATTACCCTCAGCGACGACGACGTTTGTAAGGAAATGAAGTCGTTTCATTCACTCGGGGCGAGTATTTTACTTTATTTTATTATCTCACCCAGGGGCGCTATCCTTGAAGCCGGTCATTAGATACCGGTGAAACGTGCACGGGGCCTTTAGGTACTTTATCATTTTCATAGGAAGGAAGTTTCCTCTGATATCTATTAGAGTCACTATATCTTCTTTCATGTATTCATAAGTCAAGTCATGTGATATGCAGCTGTCTCTTTTGGTTGATATTATCAATACCTATAAAAAATAACACTAAGGGGGCGGCCAGAATGAGCGACTAAAATATAAAATAGAACACATTGGTTGTAATGAGAGGTGGCCAGACTGGAGCGCGCACGCTTGAAAGATAGAACTGGTTCTATTTTTCAAGCGCGCGCGCTCGAGCCGGTACAGTCTAGTTTACAGGCGCTAGGCAATATTATTGTATGTTGGTTCATTGAGTGCTAGGAAAACTTCTCATTTTGACATTTTTATTACTATCGATAGGTTTAGCACACTTGCTACTAACGGCCTAATTTAATTGGTAGGACCATAAACTATACCTATATGTATATATATGTAAAACTGATATGTTAAAATACTTCAATATTATCAAAGTAGGCCTTTACAACTAAAAATCACCATTAGCGTGGAGAGAGGATGAGAAAACCACAACAATAAATCACTTGTTAAAACCCCCCTCAGTTCACTGAGCTAAGATTCGGAGCCTCCTCGTCAACAAATCTCGAGAGCTATCTGCTAATCACGCGCGCGCTCGCTTGTCAGTTTGGCCGAACCCTAAGGCCTTCAACCCAAGGAGATACTCAAATAAGACTCAAAAGTGACGGGAGTAAAACCTACATTACCTACCAGTAGCTTGAGCGTCACCACTGATGTATTTTTAATAGCGGTCTAATCACGAGGCTACTCTTTGCTAACCATTTTACGACGCCTCCGTGATTATTCACTTGAAACTCAACGTGCCAGTCGCCGAGCTAACTCGGTTACAAACTTAAATCATCATGGATGAACAATTATTGAACATTTAATGTAAAATTCAAGGTAACTTTCTTTAGAGATTCTGTACGTACAATGCCATACATTTTGCATCAGTTTTTTTTACAGTCCTTTTGCCACGACGAAGTTTTTTTTTCAGCACCGCATCTTACTACCCGTTCGGGTTATACGCCTCCACGATATTAAATGGATTTTCCCCCCTCCCACAAAAAAATACATATTTAACTTAATTTCATGAAATTGTGCAAATATTTGATTGAATACATCGGCCAAACTTTTCTACGTGTCCACCATATACTTTTCTATCAAAATAACCGTTTCTTGAAATTCTTGACATGTTTGGAAAATGTGTCGATATATTTTGCCAATTTTTTTTATTTCCAAAGGGAACTCAATTTCAGTATGAATAGCTTGGTGGGTGCAGGGTTGGGAACCCCTGGTCTAAAGCGAACCAGATGAGGATAAAAATTTGCTTTCAAAAACCATGAACTATACAAACATATTTAGGGAAGTGTTATTAACACTTTTGATTGATAATAATTATTCCCACGTTAGTGACCTTGAACCAATGTTTGTAATTAGCAATCGTCTACTAGCTGTCAGTTACCACCTCTCCTACGTTGGTAAGACTGCACCTTTTCAAACTGTGTTACTTCTGTGAGAAGACCTACCGATAGCGCCTGCAGATAAAATAAACACTCTACGTCTTACCGATATGTATGATGAATTGCCTATCTGATCTATCTCACGGCGCTAAGAGCAAGTTAATATAAATTAATCCAGTAATTATTATTGAGTTTAACCTTAAACGAAGGCACAGGATTAAGAAGGCGAATTTGGAGAAAATTTATCAGAGCTCACCTGGGGGAGCTCGAAACTAATTTTAGAAGCGGGTTGCATCTTAGCTTGACGCAACTAAGCACTCAAAGCGCTATCACACTTAGACACCAATGCACTAAATAGAAAGAGATGGAAGAAAATGAGCTGTTCACCCTGTGAGGGCTCTTGTTTATTTACTGATAACACTTCCTCCTCTTCCTCTGACGAGTTTACACACTCACTATACTATTTAAGTCTTAAAAACATTGACTTGCTTTTTAAAATTACCTTTTTATTGTTTTCTATCCGAGATAGAAATATGCTACCATAGACTTGAGCTATAGACGATTAAAAAAAGTTTAAAAAACTACTTTAATCTAAAAAGATAGCTTTGTAATAGTGTAAGACATTTCTTGGCATTATTTAAGAGTGGATGGTTCCTGTGTCAAATGTTAAGTCTTTAGAGCTCGCCAAATAAAACGTAAATATCTTAAGATGGGAAATCCTATCTTGGCTTGTCGTGACGTCACGGGTAGGCAATGTTGTCACTCGTAATAGAGTGAATGACATGCTTCGGTGGCCGCATGGTTTAAGGCGTCAATCTCATGTTAATACTGGAGTGCCGATGACAGGGAGACCGAGGTTCAAATCTCGGTCGGGTGTACTGAGAGTGTTTTTTCCCCAAAAGGGTTTTCCACTCTCCCTCCGCGAAAATGCAGGTACACTTCCTCTAAATTCAAACTTATTCATTCCTAACTCACGTAGTTAGTACATTAGCGTATGACCTGAACAGGTAGTAAGATTTGACGCTAAAAAAAATAGTTAAAAATAAAACACAATTTTTTCATCGCAGCGTCTTAATACGAGTTCATTTTATAGTCATGAGTCAGGGATGAAGAAGGAAGCTTTTTAGAGATAATCTACTAGCATTTGCCTGGAAGGAGATTGGTAAACATGCCCTCAATAGACCCAACCAGGATACGTACCCCGATCTCTCCATCATCAGCAGGCCTGTCTAACACGAGAGTGACACCTCAGGCCGGCTGTACAAGTACCGATAATGTCGGTGTCGGCGCCAATGTCGGTGAAACTGAGATTGCATGCTATCTCTTATGGCAAGGCTGTACACGGTGCCGACACGACAACATTATCAACATTATTGTGGCGAGTGGCGACCACAGACATGTCGGAGGTATGCCGGCGACCCCCTCGATATATACACCGATGTCGGTGCGCAAAACAGCTGCGCACTCGTCTCCAGATGTGGCATTGTCGGTCAGTCTTTCAAAAGTTTTTTTAAATAGGTGTGTAGTATTTTTTGTAGGGTAAAAATGTCTAGCAGCTTTAAGTATAACATGGTGTCCTTGATAGAATTGGTAGAGAACAGAGTGTGTTTTGGGGACAAAACAGGGGAGGAGTTTAAGGACAGGGAGTTAAAAAAACAAGATTTGGCTGGAGGTTTACTCCTTCTTGGAGTCAAATTTTATGAAACTGGACAAACTAGAGCAATTTAAAAGTCAACATTACTCACGAAACTGCCTGCCTCTCAGTGGGCGACAACGATCTTGTCGGTGTGTGTACAAGCACCCTGGCTGGTGTCGGTACCGACAACGATATCGGCACCGACACCGATAATATCGGTACGTGTACAACCGCCCTTACATACAAAGCAATGTGATGGAAGTGTTCGAGAATAAGGTCCCAGGAATGTTCTCTCAGATTCCTAATAACGACACACTAGACCCAATGTGTCGTTTTATGTGTGATTCTCTTACTGTCACAGTCGGAGTAGGGTGGGGGAGAAGAAAGTTAGGGGGCGAGGGGAGGTAGATATATCGTTACTTCCTGTAGAAGTTAGATTACACGTAAAGAGGAACTATAGCTCGGCACCATCTAGAACTAACTGCGTGGACACTTTGCGCCCAGAGGACCTATATCTAAGACTGTCTCATTCTATACACTTGTTACTACTAGAATGCGGCGTTGATTCTACAGCCAACAGATCTGAAACTTTTTTTTTACTTATCTTACGTCATTGGTCGAATACAGCTTGGATTTAAAATGCATAATAGTAGAATTTTGGTCGTGTGTGGGGATCAAATTACATCACACGCACTTTGAAATGTTGGTTTTACCTGTTACAGACGGCAATCTCTTGGCATGCTAGGGCTTGGAATAGTAAGTAAAATACAGATTCAGTCTATCCCTCCAGTTGTAGCCATGTTTTTGACATGTGTGGTCTAGGAGTAATAAGTATGTAGTTTATTCAATTGAAAACTCCGGTAGTTGACATGGTTTGGCCATGCGTAGTCTAGGAGTAATAAGTATGTAGTTTAATCAATTGAAAACTCCGGTAGTTGACATGGTTTGGCCATGCGTGGTCTAGTAGTAATAAGTATGTAGTTTAATCAATTGAAAACTCCTGTAGTTGACATGGTTTGGCCATGCGTAGTCTAGGAGTAATAAGTATGTAGTTTATTCAATTGAAAACTCAGGTAGTTGACATGTTTTGGCAATGCGTAGTCTAGGAGTAATAAGTATGTAGTTTATTCAATTGAAAACTCAGGTAGTTGACATGTTTTAGCAATGCGTAGTCTAGGAGTAATAAGTATGTAGTTTATTCAATTGAAAACTCCTGTAGTTGACATGGTTTGGCAATGCGTAGTCTAGGAGTAATAAGTATGTAGTTTATTCAATTGAAAACTCAGGTAGTTGACATGGTTTGGCAATGCGTAGTCTAGGAGTAATAAGTATGTAGTTTATTCAATTTAAAACTCCGGTAGTTGACATGTTTTGGCAATGCGTAGTCTAGGAGTAATAAGTATGTAGTTTATTCAATTGAAAACTCCTGTAGTTGACATGGTTTGGCAATGCGTAGTCTAGGAGTAATAAGTATGTAGTTTATTCAATTTAAAACTCCGGTAGTTGACATGTTTTGGCAATGCGTAGTCTAGGAGTAATAAGTATGTAGTTTATTCAATTGAAAACTCAGGTAGTTGACATGTTTTGGCAATGCGTAGTCTAGGAGTAATAAGTATGTAGTTTATTCAATTTAAAACTCCGGTAGTTGACATGTTTTGGCCATGCGTAGTCTCGTCTTGTGTGATTTTCCTATGACAGGATTATAAGGGTATGAATTACAATCAGGGTTACTGAGGATGCTTTCCCCTTATATAATTGGTTCCTCCAACTAGGTTTTTTTCGTGCGAATGCGGGTAAATTTCCTCTAAAATCATACCATCCTCCTTCCTAACTCGTTGGTATGAATATGAAGAGAGCCCAGACGGGTAGTAAGACGTGGCGAGCGCGCACATGCACATACACACACACACAGAAATTCCCACCACTCCCCTAGAAAGAGGAGGGGAAACTAGAACACAAAAAACCATCTCTAATCGATCAGGCTGGGAGTCGATCTAATAATCCTTTCCGGTGAGAATTCAGCCCCCCCCCCCCCACATCGAGCTTAGCACGTCGTTACCAGTTAAACTCCGCTTCCCTTTCTGTCTCACCGATCAGGAACATTAACTAAACTCTCATACAAAATGTTGTGAGACATACATTACCCCTTATTGCCAGAGCATCGTGGGTGTGATGCATGAATACCTTCATTGTCTAAGAACCAATCAGATCCGTTTTACCTTCTATACATCTATTTATCTGTCTATTTGTCTGTCCATCTATAGGTTTGTCCCCCGGATCTGCAGATAAAACGGTTAATTAGATTATTCGTTAAAACTTGATTTTTTTTTTACATAGCACCGCGTCTTACTACCCGTTCCGGTTATAAGCTTACGTACTATCACGCTAATGGTTTTAGTGATTAAAAAAGGTTATATTTTAGAGGAAGTGTACTCACATTTTTGTTTAGGGAAAGTCGTAAACAATTTAGGAAAAACCCACCCCCAGTACACACGACCTAGATTCGAACCCCGATCTCCCCGTCTAGTCTACTGCGAGAGTAGCGCGTTAGACCGTGCGGCCACCGAAGCTGGTTACAGTCTATAACTTTTCCAAGAAACTTCATGGGCCACATGCGGCCCGGCCCGCCAGTTGTAAATCCCTGCTATAGAACTTGACACTACGAATACGTAACTGTGTGTGCATCAGTGGTGTGAGGTGTGAGTTCTTTTCGTTTGTTTCTTATGTATACACTCGTATTAATTTTATTTTTCAAGTGGTCCAGAGATTAGAGCCGACAAAAAGTATGGTTGGTTTTCCATTAGAAGACCCTTTTAGGAAATATATATAGATATAAAAATTGAGTGGTCAACATTGACAGGAGAAGGCTTTAATTAATTTATAACCGTCCGAATCAAACTACTTTCTCGAAAGGGTCAGCCCCAAAACATATGATTTTTAAAATTTTATGAAAATCCATTTTAAAAAATTGCTTTAGTACTTTCTTTATCACAGGAAAGTATTTAACTTGCACTTTTGAAAAAAAAATTCATTTAATTTCCCTTCGAATTAATACTGACCGCCTCCGTGATATGGTGGTCAAGAGTTCCTGGCTACATATTCAGAGGTCTTGTGATCGATTCCCGGCGCTTCCGGAATTTATCTGTGAAGCAGTGGGTCTGTTAACGGCCTGAGGGCTCGCTGTGCTGACCATATGACACCCTCTATCCACAAATGTTAGCACTATCTTCACCAACAGATGGCGGCCACTTGGTTGGTATAGCTCGCGTGTGGTCTGACGGCATGGAGTTTTTTTAATATATCTTGTAGTTTTGTAATGTTTTACTTATTTTTTTTTATTTATTCGTTTCATCAACTTTATGACCTTTCAACTCGTGTCAGGTTCGTTTGTTTTGGAACTAATATATCAATCGTTTTCTTAAGATCTTCCTTGATTGCTCATTCTTCTTTCTACTGATGGTATTATTTTATATTTTATTTATGTGTCACAAAACATTGACCTTGACATCGTTTAACTATCTCCTTGACTTATCATCCGTGCGCGATGGGAAGATTTCGAAGGGAAACGAGAAATTAATTCTGTCGTAACGATTATGAAAAAAATAAAATATAATATAATGGAAAATGGTGGTGAGCGGCTGCTCTTTTACGAAGTGGGCTAAGCATTGAATTCTTTCCTCGTAAAGAAGTGTCTAGAAAAGTAATTTTACGTGGAAAACATAAAAAAAACACCTTAATTCTGATGTTTCTTTTTTTTATTTGTTTTACTTCTTTTAGCCTTTTTGTTGGACGTAAATACATAATTTACATATTTTTTTAAATGAAATGGATTATAGCAAAGATATTCAAGAGGAAGGAAAGGGCTATTTGCATATTGTGGACTTTACGTAGCGCGAAAAGATTATTTATTGTTTTGTTGCGCTACTCGTTCCTTTAATAGGTACATTTGTGGACTTGATGGCGTGGGACGGGGGGGGGGGGTTGGGTGTACAGGGGGGTAGGGGGGAAGGAGGGGGAGAGTAAATGTTCGTAAGGCATCTAAATAAAATTTAAAACACACCTATTTTTTAAAAAATTAGATACTTTTAATGTAGAACTGTACTTCACCTTAACTCAGTCGGTTAGCGTGTCTTCCTAACAGGTTAAGGGTCCTAGATTCGATTTCCGGCTTGGCCAAACAATTTATCGTTTGTAAAATTAGGGTTTCCCCTTTCACAGTGATGCATTAACGGCCGCAGGGGACTGCCCGCTTTAAGTTTAAGTTTGTTTGTAAGTCGTGTGTTGATATAAATAGTCGGTTCATAAAGTGTACCTTAAATATCCTCAAATAGATAGACGGAATAATAAAATATACAGAGATGGAACTTATATTTTATCATATATACATCAGTTACTAAACAATCATTCATTTATTTATTATATATTTAAATGTTGATTGAATAAACAAATGATGTAATTGGTTTATACTGCTGATGGTGGTTAGAGCAGGTATCGAATCCCGGTCGGGTGTCATAAGGGTGGTTTTTTTCCATAAATTGTTTCCACGTAAATGCGGGTGTAATTCCTTTAAATTCTACCATTCTCATCCTTAACACACTAACGTAATTAGTACATAAACGTATAACCTGAACAGGTAGTAGCACGCGGTGCTAAAAAAAAAAAGAAGACCAAAATGAAATTTATAGAGAAAAAGTACTTAATTTATGCTTCGATACTTTTCCTCGATATTAAATTGAATTATATGTATATACAAAGATACCTGAAATGTATATTATTATTATTAAATCATGGGTATATAATGAAGATTATTATATATCTACGTATACAAATAAACACCCATAATGAGGTGATAGCTATTTTTAATCGATATTTTAAAATTATATATGGCTTTATATAATTTACGTTAGTCTGTGAATGTATGGATGCAATTAAAACAGAGTCCTGATGTTATAAAAAGAAAGATTGAGGTGTCTAAAAAATCTTTGTACTGGGGATATGTACCAAAAAAATCTAACAAAATCTGGGTATAGATTATCCACAGATATACACCGATTATGGTTGGAAGAACCGTATAAAAAATTCAAACATATTTATTTGTGGCCAGCAATGATAAAATTTTATTTATTATTGGTGTTATTTTATAGGTATTGATATTATCTATCAAAAGTGATAGCTGCAGATAACATGACTTGACGTATGGATATATTAAAATTGTTTTAATAACTTTAATAACTAACTTCTACTGTTCTTCCTACAAAAATCATACTATAGATATTGTCTTTCAACAATCGACTGAGCCTATCTACCTTTACTTTACCTCCATCACTGATTCCAGCCTGTGGTCAGTTTTTTTATTCAGGCCATATATTCTCCACTACCGGCTTCTTGGCTTGTCATAGCTTTATATGTCTGATAAGCTCACTTAAGACTAGGACAGGCACAACATCCAGTCCCCGGCCATTAGTTCATCACTGTGAGAGGGTAAACTCATATTTCACCGATGATACATTTTTGGCCATGCTAGGAATCGAACCCGGGACCCTTAGCTAGGTAGGTAGACACGCTACCAACTGAAATAAGGTGTCGGATCCCTATCTACCTATAGGTTGAAAATATGATTATCTGTTTGTAATCGAGTTGTAAACCCACTTTCACAGGCAAACTGGTCTAATCGAGACCGACACTTTTGTTCGTGTGCCCATCGGTACGGTTAGTTTATTAAATTGGAAAGTTAAAATTAAAACAAGACTCGAGCCGTTTGGGAACCTTTCGCGCCTGCTCAGCTCCCGGGCGAGCTAAGAGGAACCAACTTACGGAACAGGTAGTAATTAAAACAAGTCTTCTTGGAATCACACGGGTAATTACATTCCTAGAGAGAGGTTACTGCAGCGCTTTGACGGGAGGATGATTAACTAAAGGTTGGATTTGTTCCAGCCTTGAGGTATGTAATTACAAATTGGAAAGGAGCGGGATCGATTCCTACAGTTGTAATTGATTGTGTGTTTTTTTTTAAATTAAAGAATTTAAGGATATATTTTTTGAACACGTTCTTGAACCTTGTAACAGGACTAGAAAAATAAATTTGAGTTTAGATTGATTCATAACACATAACTAATAGCGAATAGCATATAATACAATTTACAATGACAGCGTTCATCATTGAAACATAGCCGGTCACGTGGTATTGTGGGTCAGAGCCTCTGGATGTTGACATTGAGGTTCCATATTCAATTCCCTGCTGGTAACGGAGAATTGTTCCTGGAAAGGGAAATAATTCTCATGGTCACCAGAGTTTGGTTAATAAGGCTAAAGTTGGGTTAAGATCTTAATTGGATCCACCCCGTCATACTCACTATCACCCTCATACTCATGACCAGAAGAACGTAAGCTTCACATTGTATTTATTTAGAACTACGATTGGCCAAAATTAATAAAATGCTGTAGAATTGAGTTAAACGTGTACGGAAAGTGCCTCAAGACACATGACTCACGAGCGTTGACTGACGAACCCCTTGTCACCAGATTATTTAGAAATCAGAAATGCTCTCAGAAATTACACCCTCGTTGGTCGTCACATGATTGTAAGCCTGCACCAATCTAGTATTTTCCTGGGTTTCTATACTCTGATTTTGGTTGGAAGAACAGTAGAGAAAATTCAGGCAAATTTCTTTGCGGCCGACATTGACAACTTTTATTTATACTACTTGTGCTATTTTATAGGTATTAATAACATCTATCAAAAGTGACAGCTGCAGATAACATGACTTTATGTATGAATATATTAAAATGGTTTTAGTAACTTTAGTAACTAGCTTCTACTGTTCTTCCTACCAAAATCATACTGCATATTTTATTTCGTACGAACTCAAGGTACCCGTGGGAAATAATTGTGGGTTTTACCTCCAGCGACTCCACTTGAGGTTTATGCCTGGTCACCAGATGGAGGGTCAAACTTGTTCATTCTGCCGTGATTCCTTTAAACATCTCACAATTTTCATAATATCAAATAAAATACGCCTCACAGCTTTGGCAAAGTGCGTTAAGGGTTTATATAAAGCCTGGAGGGTAAAGTCTTTAAGTAACTTGACAAAAGTCAGTTACGCAGCGTTTCAAGAGATATAACGCCAACTTTTTTGGTTTTCTTCTAGACCGTCCACCCATTCGTGCCAACTCGAGCTGTCCCTCTTCAATACTTCCTTCCCTCCATCTTCCTCCCTTCCTTCAATTTCCTTTTCGATAACTTTTTTTTGTTGGCCTCTGAAATGAAGACGCGGGAAAAATCCCAAAAACACTTGAGTGTCTTCTGACCCCCAAGCTTGAAAGAAGAACCAAATTATTTAAAAAGGGTTAGAGGGAAAGATAATTTTCTTTAACGTTGGCAGTACTTCAAAGAGGGATTTAATATAGTGCATACGAAGTAATGGTATAATCGAGTTGGATGGCCCGGCGCTCATATTTGTAGACCACTTCAATTCTGACAGTATTATTAAAACATATATTTCAAAATCACCAGAAGGATGTTCACTTCGTTCTATTATTTCAGTTAAACTATTTTATTGCAGGTGTTATTAAGGGAAGATACCAGTGGGAAGACATAGACGCAGATAGGAAGATACTTTAAGAATAGACCTGAAAGAGGATGTAATGAGATGGAATGGATAGAACTAGCTCAAGACAGTGATAGGATGTAATGAGGTGGACTGGATAGAATAGCTCTAGATAGCGATAGGATGTAATGATATGGAATAGATAGAACTAGATCCATATAGTGATAGGATGTAATGAGGGGGACTGGATAGAATAGCTCTAGATAGCGATAGGATGTAATGAGGGGGCCTGGCTGGATAGATCTAGCTCAAGATAGTGATAGGATGTAATGAGGTGGACTGGATAGAATAGCTCTAGATAGGTGGCATACTTTCGTAAGTGCTTCAATGAACTTTCAAATTTCTAACGCTATAGAGTGCGTTCTTAAGGGGGCCGCCTACCAGAGAGTTGGAATGCGTTGCAGACGTTCAGGAAATACGCGATGGTTAGGTAGTGTTTAATTTTTTACAAACTTGACTTAAGCCAAAAGGAAGATAATGGTGGGGAACATGCTTATTTATTATTATCAACCTTACATTTTGATAATCTATGTATATAAAAAATTAATGAAAACTCGAAACTTGCTCATTTTCAATGACCTTTAAATGGCCTTAAGTATATTGTCACAGTTCTGAGACGAGGGTAACTTATAAATAATCCTAGACACAACCTTTCAAAAACAAATAAAGTCATTTTTTGATAGGGTCACAACAGAAAATGTGAAGATAATTGCTAATTCCTTTTGCTGTTTTGATGCGTCAAAGCTAATGCTTTTCAGCCATCAAGTGGCGCAGCCATATCCTCCATCTACGCTTTGGAAGTAAAGAATAGCCGGAGAAAGAAGGAAAGGCAGTTGACTCCTTGCGCATGCGCTCTTTTAGTTGGATGTCTGCCTTCGCCTTGTTGAGAGTTGAGACAACGCACAGTGAGCCGGCACATTTTTAAGTTTTAGGTGTTCATTAGTAAATATTAAAAATAATATTTATTGTAGCTTTTACTGGAAATGTGTTTACAAACTGGTCCTGTGTTTCCGAACAGTTGTGTATGCTTTGCCTTCTTATGATAGCCATTATAATTATATATAAATAAAGTAGAATAATATTGTTATTTTCGATAAATTAAAACTACTATGAACAATAACACAAGTGTTTCCGAACAGTTGTGTATGCTTTGCCTTCTTATGATAGCCATTATAATTATATATAAATAAAATAGAATAATATTGTTATTTTCGATAAATTAAAACTACTATGAACAATAACACAAGCAAAAGGGACTACCGTAAAGGGGAAAAAACTAGACTTCGACTATCTGCCCGCCGCAAAAAATTAGGATGGAAAAAGGGGAAGAAGCGTTTTATTAATGGATCAAAGTAAGTACATACTGATTGATTAGTATAAAAACAGGATCTAGTTCACTGTTCAACGGTTGCGTGTTAGTTTCATTTTACCGTGTTGCTCCTATATTCAGGAGGACGGGGTTAAAATCCCGTCCGGAAGTTTCATAAAGCTAGTCCTGTGAAGTAAAGAACCATAATTTGAATTCTGTTGCTTGGATAAAACATTTATTTATTTATTTGGTCATTCCTTGTACTGTAAACAAAACATTACATAAAGATAAATAAGAGGGAAAAGTATATATTTACTGTACGTATACTAATTACTAACAAAGTGATAATGGACAATTTAATTTCTTAAAATATGTATAACTATATATTAAAACAAAATTTTTATTACACCCAAGATAACATTTAATTTTAATAAATATTAATTCAGTTCTGATACGTGAAGGTTAACTCTAAAGCAATTATTACAATGTTTAGTGCCTGATTGGTTGTCTCAACTGAAAAAATTCCAAAATCAGCTCTACAATATAAAAAACTTGAGCAATATATTTAATTTATGAGTAAGTGTGAATTTGCTTTTTCAATATTAAGGGGGCCGCCTCGGTAGGCGAGAAGTTTCCGTGCAGACTTCCAGAAATCCCGTCATATTTAATCAGTGATGAGTTAAAAAATATAGTCTGCTCATTTAATATAATTAAGACCCAAACAATGTTTGGCACAGTAATTAATTAGTTTTCTATTAAGTTTGAAATACTTTCAATTATATATTTTTTATTTAGTTGCTTGTGATATATATTCTTGTTTATTTTTTAAATGGATTACGTGACACGTAAAGAAGACAAACGTAGAGGGGAAAAAACAAAATTACGAATTTGTGCTCGCATCAAAAAAACAGAAAGAAAGCCGTGGAAACATTTATTTGATAGAACAAAGTATATATATATATAAAATTTATTTTAATAATAATAATAATAATAATAATAATAATAATAGTGAACACAAATGTTCTATAAGAAACGGTTAACTCAAATTAGAACGTGTTTTGTCATGATATACCTACAGTAGGCCATAAAAAACTAATAATCGATAACAATAAATTAAATAATTTTTTTTTTTCAGACAAGGTGTTTTTCTCTCTTCAGGCAGAGAGGACAAAGCTGATTGTCGGGACAGAGTAAACCTTTTTCTCAGTCCACTCCCATTGAAATGTCCACAACGTTGGATTCAACCCAACTTGAAGACAAAGCTATGGAACCAATAAATTTGGAGATTAGTCAGCTTTGTCTGGGGTAGGAAAACTAAATTAATAGGTTATCCATTATAAATTTTCGGGAGCAAATAGTTTTGTGTGAACATAGCTACATAGCTACTAGCATACATACGGTATTTATTTCATTTTCATGATTCATAATATCCTGGCCGCTTGTCCAATTTAGTAATAATCTCCACACGTTATATTTGACATAAGTCTACTAAATGTACCACACTCGGAGATTGAATGTGATAGAAGTTCCCAACCTGGGTTCGCAGGTCCCTAGGGATCTGCGAAGGCACCTGTGGGGGCCCGCGAAACAAATATAAGCCCTAGTATTTTTAAATTTTCTTTTATTTGAATTTTCACATCATATAAAAATATATGGTATTCACAATTTTCTCAAAAATCTCTTTTTTCCAGTTCGACAATATTTATATATATAATTGGTTACGTAGAGTACCATAAATGTGTAAGTGTTTTTATCTCAGCATGTATGGCTGGGGAGGTTAGAGGGCCGCGATGAATTATCATTGGCTTGAGGGGGTCTGTGAACTGGAAAAGGATGGGAACCACTAATATAGAATATCTATGTTTGTGTGGTCTTAGTGTGTGTGTGTGGGGGGGGGGGGGGTGGGAGGAGTTCTTGGGGTTGTTGACTTTTCTGTGCTAATTGTTAGGCCTAATATATTTCTAATAATGGGTTTATTATATCAATACTATCAGCCTAATATCATAAACCATGGTGGTTATGGTGAAGGAAATATCTATAACCAGGGGCAGACTAAATGTATTGTCACAAGCGGAGAATAATTCTGCCACCCCTCATCCCGCCCCACCCTTCAAGCATCGTGGCGATGATGAAATCAATCCTGGGGTCTTTGTTGAAGTCTGCAATAATTTAATCAAGTTGTAAACAATACCATACCATCCATTACACTGGAAAATGGCTATATGAATAGTTATGAAACGAACTATAAAGTTTTGACATTAGTTATAATTAATTGCGTACCATAACAAAGAAATAGTATTAGGTACATTAGATAACCTTCACCCTAAAGGGTTACGTAGAATTTACAATACAAGAATTGCATCCAATGATGTATTTGTATATACAGTCACATAATATATTTTATATAAATATAAGTACTATAATCAAAATAGTATTTGCTATAGTTATTGCAAGCTACGAAATTCCACCCATGGCAGCCACTGGTGCCCCAAGTGTCCGCTTGTTTCTTTTGCACCTTAGTCCACCCCTGTCCACAGTAAGATTTTAGAAAAGTCTTTTTAGGCTCTATTTTTATGAATAGCAAATATATATCTAGTTAAATAAAAACTCATCACTACTGTATTAAAAAAAATTAAAGTCTAGGACTTATTTATGAAAATTTAGCTATAAAATTCTATTTCTCAACTTTCGCCCTTGTAAACCTCTTGGCCGTAAATTCTCCTGTTGACAGTAGTAGGTAAATTAAAAAAAAAATGTTCAGGGGTGCACCATAGTTTTGTACCAGTTGCACGGATTGGTTGCTACCACTGGTGGCGGAACGTTATTTGTGTAGAAGGGTGGAAGGGGGAGGCGGCGGTGGCAAACGAAAAATAAGTTTTTTGAGAAGTTGCCTTCCCCCCTTCACCTCTCCCTTACTCTGCCCCTTTTCGCAATAAATGTTGGAAACTTGGATGTCCCTAAAAGTTATTTGGAGATGTCCTCCTCCCCAAATTTAGAAAATCAGATTATTTTAATGCTATTTGGAAAAGTCTTCTACAATTTTTTTTTTTAACTTAAATGCTTCTAGAAGCCATCTGGAGTGATCCTCGCCTTTAATTGAAAAATAAAAATAGGTGTCTCTAGAAACTATTTAAAGTGGTCTTCTCTAATTTAAAAAAAAAAAATGTAAATCTTTAAATGCTATTTGAAATGATCCTCACCTGGACATTTTTGAAAATAGGATGCTTTTAGAATAAATTTGGAGTTGTCAGATGGATTTTTTAAAATGATTTGTATCTGGAATATATTTGGAGTGACCCTTTCCCAGAAAATTTTAAAAATAATATTCCTCTAGAACAGGGGCGTACACACAAAGGAGGTCCAGTGGGTCCCAGCCCCCCATGGAGAACATGAAGGAAAAATAAAATATTAAATACAAAGGGACGATTTAGCAATGTTAAATCACCTTAAAGCAGTGGTTGAAAATAACCCAATGTCTTGATACAGTGTGTGCAGTGGTGCATCCATGATTATGTCATGAGGGGGGAGGGGGGCGTGCCTACACCACAAAAGAAATACCTTTAGGAACCAATAGATCATAAACACCGCGTCTTACTACCCGTTAGGGTTATACGCACTTAGCTAATGTGTAATGGTAGGGTGATTGTGAGATGAAATGGAGGACCTACAGTTTAACGTGGGATCCGAACCACGGTGGAAGCCTGGCATTCCTCACATTCACAAGTTGTGAATAATACACGTCTTGTCAGAGGTGAAGGAAGGGTTTGGCAATCAGATAAATCTGTGCCGGGTCCAAGGATTGAACCCCGGACCCTCAGCACAGAAGTCTTACACCTTACCCCTAGACCACCAGGTCACCTTTAGGAACCAATAAAATGGTGGTCCGTGCCCTTGGGGCTTTTCACCCCTGGAGAAAAATTTGTAATTCTAAGGTTCAAAATGGTGCCCTTTAATTATATTTTGTACCTAATTGTTTCTGATTAAACTTATATGGGTTATAAATATATGTTACCTTCGATTTGATTGCCAGCTTTAATTTCTAGGTATATTCACTGTAGAATTTACATTTAGTTTGTGAGTATAATTTTTAAATCAATATAAAAATGAACTGTTAAAAATAAAGATGCCTAACTCAAGTGACTGTATTTTAGTTAAAATATGAAAATAAGTCAATAGTAAATAACACGCTCTTTACTACACAAAGGAGTGGGAGATAGGAGGGGAGTGTGCGGGAAAGCCAGGGTTCGGAGTAAACGGGTGAAACATGTGTTGTTCGAACACATTGGACGTATGTCTGCAGAGAAGCACAGCACCATTCAATCCGTCAATTTAATTTTTGAAAAATATCTCAAAAAGGGGGGATTATAGCTCCTTAGTCCCACCCCCTTGAATCCATGCCTGAGTGTGGAACATGCCCAACTGGATTTAACGCTGTCTAGTCTGTATAGCGTTAAGTATTTTGTTTAGTAATAATGGATTTAATTGATTATTGACTTGTAACTTCTATACTTTGGATCCTCCTTTAGAATAATTTATGTGTGCTCCCCTGCTCTAGAATATATTTGAAGTGTGCTTCCACCGACATACTTTTGGAAATTGGATGCTTTCAGAAACTATTTGGAGTTATCTTTCACTACGATTTTGTTTTAATTTGGAAAATAATTTAACACTGTCTTGTTTACTCTCTAACCAATAGTAAACTAAAGTAAAGATCTCTAACTACCCCCACTTTGTTGATGAAGTAATACATTATAATTGTTTTTGGTCTCTAAAAAAACACAATACCCCCCTCACCCAACACCCCTCTCCCTGCCCTATTATTATATATTCTTATTTCTATGAGCACTCACCTCGATATATCTATATTATCCGTATATATTATAGATTGAATTGAAGTCTCCCCTAAAATAAACCAAGTTGAACGCTAAATAGCTTGCTAAGGCATCCAATATTAATAATATTTTGGCCTCCTGCGTGGGAAAGCGACCCTAACCCAGTGATTCCCAACCTTTTTTCTTTAGAAGAACTCAAAATATTTCATAAAATCTTATCACACATTAGGTACGACAAGGGTAAATTATAAAATAGACATATAGATCATTAGGGTTGTTAAATACGAGTAATAATAATAATAATAATAATAATAATAATAATAATAATAATAATAATAATAAATTTATACTTTTGAATAAAATATTTCAGGATTATTTATTGCCTATTTCTATTTACTATTACTAATTACTGTCCTCCGGTACTTGAACTTGGGTTATCACTATTCTTACCAACCTCACTTTTAATATTACTATCGGCACTATTCTCTTCATCTTCCTCGGGTACATGAGCTATATTTATATATCTCCACACTGGCCAAAAAATATTGTCAGATTAATAAAAACAAAGGTTGGAGATTCTCGCGGAACCCTGGTTAGGAATCACTGCCCTAACTCCTCCTTTTGTAATCTCATTACGGTTACTGTTTTGTCACTATCTGCCCTTAAAATTATCTTTTTTGCACAACTAAGCCTTCGGGGGCACAATGTACTACTTCACACAACGTATAGTTAACAATAATCTCTATCCCACTTTAAACTCGTTCTTTTTTTCAAGGATGTAAACTATCTATAAAATTTTGGATTGACGTTGAACAATTATTTTCTAGGAGATCTCCAAAAACATTTACGTCACTTCGTAATATGCAATTTGAGGAAATAAATCTAGAGAACAATAGGTCAGGGAAGACTCTATAATTTGGCCAGGCTCATTGCCTAGTCTAAATAAAAGTATTGAAATATATCCTGAAGAGGTTCTAAACATGGTTGATAGAAAACACACTCGAAAACTTAAATCAAACTCTTAAAGATAAATAATTATTTATCAGCATTTATCATTGGACTCAAAAGGCTTTTATCCAACATAGCTTTGTAAATCTTGTTTAAATATTAATTTTCACATACAGATACGAGATTTTTAAAAGGATGTAAGGTAGCAATATAATAATAATAATAATAATAATAATAATAATAATAATAATAATAATAATAATAATAATAATAATAATAATAATAATAAATTATCATGGTGCCCCCCTGTCATTTTTTTTCTGGATCCGCCACTCTGTGTGTGTGTGTGTGTGTGTATTATATGAAACAGTCAATGTGTTTCAACATTAATAATATTGTTTATTTCTTATTGTTTTTAATAAGTTCTTACTTGATTTAATTATTTAAAACGTAAGGATCAAGCTAAACAAGATTGCCAGTGACAAGGAGGTCGGGGTTTGATTCTCGGCCAGGTTTACTAAGGGTAGTTTATCCGTAGCCCTCTCTCTAAACAAATACGGGTACATTTCATCAAAACTTTCCTTCCTCTTCCCCTATCAGCTAGAATAATCAGTGGAAATTACTGATAGCCTGAATAGGCACCTGAAATTAAAATGAATTAATTGTTGAAAATAGGTTACACATGACCATTTAACCTATTATTTATGTAAACTCTAGCTTTGTGTAGGCGTAAACAGTGTAGGTGATATAACAATGTGTAGTCTATCTCATTTTAGTTGAGAGTAAAAGTTAACTAATTTGACCCGCTTCGGTGGCCGCATGGTCACCCATTAGAGTAATTATTACATAAGCGTGTAATCCGAACGGGTTGTAAGACGCAGTTCTAAAAGGAAAAACCTCTTTGGTTTGATTAACAACGATGAGGTCGGAAGGGGGAGGATTATTCCCGATTTTTAGCAAAAAAAAAAAAAGTGAATGCTTTTAGAAGCTAGTTGAAGGCTTATTTTTTTTTTTACATCTTCCATATTTATAAGTATTTACACAGGTAGAATAAATAGAATAAATCTAAGACGGGTTGGGGGTATAGGGCCGTGTGTTAGAGCTCCTTATACTCCTCGGTTCCGACGCCCTGCTATCAACTAAGTAAGGGTAAGATAGAAATTTAGTCTACACGTGATTAATTATTGTATAGTTAATATTCACATTTTCCTAAAAAAAAAGTGACATGTATAAAAGTGTGTGTTCTTCAAGACAATTTTTTTTTTAGCATCGCGTCTACTACCCGTTCGTATTATAAGGTTTCAAGACAAGTTAAACCATCAATAGAGGATTGTGCTTGTTTGTGAACCCTTCACGAGAATCTCAAGTTAGCAAAATATCACAAGATAAACACAGGCGGACAGCTGGACTGTGTAGTGAGTGGGGAGGCGATCAGCCACGCGCATTATTCCTCTTGACCTTGAAATAGTTTTCCATTTCTTTGCTTCTCTTCTTCTAACATGGGGTGGCAGGGTAAGTGTGAAGAGGATAAGATTAGAGAGAGACAGACGCTGTAGTTCAAGATAACAGCACAGAGCATTTTCATTTTAAGACATGAGGTCTAACACGAATGATACTTTCTCACGTACCAAGGCGGCCCCCTTAAGGTTTTATTTTCTCTAGTCTAAGCTACATTTATTATTTCACCTCTTTTATTTTAGGTATTATTTCCACTGGCGATTTATCACTGTGGTTCTATACGTGCGATTTCACTGTATATCTCTCCTTCAATTTATCATTGTAGGTGCAATCCCACTTAAGTTACCGTCCCAAACTTTACCTCTTAGAATAACTTGTAAAAATAAAGTCAAACGGAACAGTAAATAAATTGTTCGCGTCCCACTATGGTCTACATTGTAGTCCAAGTTCTTCGATACCAGACGGGAGCCGGCGTTGACTCTAGATGCAGTCACAAACATCAATTACTCCAGTTGCGTTTAGCAACTGTTAATAAAAACAAAAACAATGGCACTGGTCACGTTTCAGAGTAAACAAGGGGGTGGTTGACAAAAGGTGGCCAATTAGCACTATTGCTGTTTAGCTGTTAAATCAAGTTAATTGATATTAATTAACAACGATTCCACACATGACCGGTCTGCATAGCAAACGTTCAGGAGACTGGAAGTAGTGACTCGGGATGTCTATTACGAAGCGCAGGGGATCTGTGTTCTGGGGTACAGTCCAGTGGCGCGACGTGATTCGTCGCCAGAGAAAGCAGAGCTTATTCAGAAAATGTTCCAGTGAATTGTTCTCAAAACTCAGTAGAATATTGATTGGTCAAATACAATCTAAAATACATTCCCACAAATGTCGTGTCGTGGAGTGTTGCCAGGGTAAGCAGAGTTTTTTTTTTTTAGACTTTACCTGTGAATGGTTTTCATATTCTCTCAATAAAGTTGAATTACGCGTTTAGTTTAAAATATTCTGTAAAGTTCATTTTCCGACTTTTGAACTGAAATATATGTTGTGTCTTATATTACACAGGTATTTCAGATATATATACATTAAATAATAAAATTGGTGTTATATTCACTTAATTTTCGTGATATTAGTTCCATTTTCACAGTTTCATATACAGTATTTGTTTTGATGACGTTTAATTTTGATCTAGTCCAACATTAATGACATAATTTTCAAGATGGATTTTTTAATGTATTTGGACTCTAAGCTCAAAATGTTGGCAGACTACCCACGATATCTTTATCATACCAAGCCAATGCGCAGGCGCCAAGATTACCAGAAGGAAACGAAATAGCTCTTCGAATAATAAGGTTAGGTAAATGAGTTTAAATTACCATTTGTTCTTGGGATAAAGTTGTCACCTCAAGACCCCGATGTTCGTGGGTTCAAACCCCAGCCGAGGTTGACAGATTTTCCTTGAGCGATTAAAAAACCGTAGCACAACTTCCTTCGGAGAGGAAGTAAAAGCCATTTGACCCCATGTCGATTTTGGCGTGTAAAAGAACCTTGGATGTTGAGAATAATTTTTCCGCCAAAATTGGTAAACCTTTTCGTTCTCCTTCAGAGAAATTATCGTGTGTTGATATAATCAGTCGGTTCAGAAAGTGCACGTTTATTACCTCAAATAAACTAAAATGACTTAATTTCCATCATGAGCTAGTTTAATTAGTCGTTAAGACAAAGCCAACACCCCATAAACACTATAAGAAAATTACCCCCCCTCATCCGATCAAAGGATATTTAGTGCGAAGGGCCTTTAGTAAAACACAAACATATTTTTTTTTGTGGCCAACATTGATAACATTTTACTTTACTATTATTGTTTTTTTAAAGGTATTGATGATTTTTTATCAAAATTGACGGCTGCAAATCACATGACTCGACGTATGAATACATGAAAGTAGATCTAGTAACTTTTAAAACAGTCAAAACACTCCTTATCCGAATCGGATTGCAGTAGTAAAATAATAGATTTTTTTTTTAGCGATTTACGTCATCGGCGCCGCTAATGCTATCTAGCGATCACACAGTGAAACTAGCCTTCGCTCTCGTAGATCCGCGTATTTAGGTTAACTTTCATTTAGGATGGACTATCTGTATATTAAATACATCCTGATTTTCATCTGAGGAACTTTATCTGACATCTAGAAAAGTTACTGGATCTACTTTCACGTCAAGTCGTGTGATCCGCAGCTGTCACTGTTGATAAAATATTATCAATATCTTACAAAAATAACAATAATTATATAGTAAAATGTGATCAATGTTGACAGCAAAAAAATTTGTTTATATTTTCTGAAATAATCTTGTTACCAGACCCCAATATTGTAAATGGAGATTCCGTGTTTTAGCCTTGTTCTGTCTTTATTAATGAATGGGCTGAATAAACACGAGTATATTGATCTATGCTCAACGAAAAAAAAAAACACGCTTTGCTCCTGGAGCTGGAATTATTTGGGTCCAACACGAACCGATGGACACATGGATTAAGGCACTAGTCTCGTATGATACCTATCATTTAGTGGCTCAGTCAGACACTTTATTTCATATTTTTCTGAGGTTATTTATTTTTACAATTTGAAATTCTACGGCCACCTTAAAATAGAACTGAAAATTTATCTTTAAAATTTTGTTTTCGCAGTGGCGGCTCGTGACCTATTAAGTTGGGGGAAACGCTGGGATGGGGGAGGCAGTACCTAGAGTCTATTATAAAAATATGTAAAACAATCCAATAACGGGTTAAGGGGTGAGATAACGCGAGGATAGGGGTAATTTGTCGGCAAATACTAAGGCCAAACTTAAAAATCATTAAATTTTCTTATTGATGATATACTTAAAATTAAAGCTAAGCAAATAATGACAAAGATGAAAAATAATCGGTAAAAGCTTCAGATCATTAAACTATAAGGTAAAAAAAGGGTGTATTTGTAAATGCATTGATAATAATTTTTTTAGCGCCGCATCTTACCCGTTTGAGTTATAAGCTTATGTACTAATTACAATGGTTTTAGGAATTAGGGAGGCTATATTTATAGGAAGTGTACCCGCATTTGCGTGAAAAGCCATTTTTTTTTTTTAAACCCATTCTAAGTACACCCGACCGAGATTAGAACCTTGATCTCCCCTTCATCGGCAGTCTAGTCTGCTGCGAGAGTAACGCCTCAGACCACGTGGCCACCGAGGCGGATTTGAAGTACTCGGCGTGCACTTTCTGAGCCGAATGATTATATCAAAACATGAGAATTTCTATGAGCGAGAGTTAAAGAGACTATCAATTTTGTCGGAAAAGGTCACATACCTTCCAGGGCTCTTTTACATGTCACATTCGACATGGGGGGACCGACGGCTTTACTTCCCTTCCGAAGGAAGTTGTGCTACGGATTTTTTATCACTCAAGAAAAACCCGTCAATCCGACTGGGTTTGAACCCACGAACATCAGATCCAGACGCGAGCATTTTATTCCAAGACCACCGAGGTATACAAAAGTTATTGTTCAAATTCAGCGATTTTCATGAAAAATATCCAAGAACTGTTGATATCACCACGCGTAGAATATTATTATTATTATTATTATCATCATCACCGCGTCTTACTACCCGTTCGCCTTATACGCACTTACACTAATGTGTAATGGTAGGGTGGTTGTGAGATGAAATGGAGGAATTACAGTTTAACGTAGGATCCGAATCACGGTGGAGGACTGGCATTCCACACATTCACAAGTTGTGATTAATACACGTCTTGTCAGAGGTGAAGGAAGGGTTTGGCAATCAGATAAATCTGTGCTGGGACCGAGGATTGAACCCCGGACCCTTAGTACAGAAGTCTAACACCTTACCCCTAGACCGGCAGGTCACCGAGTAGCCCGTATAAAACTCTACTTCATTAGATAATACCTACGGAGAAATCTGCCCTCCCGATTCGCCAGTAGTATCAATGATGATTTTCACACGTCCATCATAGACTCCGCCTTAGAACTATGAGTGAATTAGTGACCATTAACGTACGAGACAAAACCTTCATAGATCAGTGTAAGAGCTTTGGTGCGCTGAGCCAAGGGTCCCGGATTTGATCCCCGTGTCCGGGTGTTATATTACAAAATTTACAGATATTCAATAATTATGTTTAGTTTAATATTCTATGCGAATGACCTGGCGGTCTAGGGGTGATGTGTCGGACCTCTGTGTTGGGTGCCCGGGGTTCAATCCTCGGTCCAGGCACAGATTTATCTGATGGCCAAACCCTTCCTTCGCCTCTGACAAGACGTGTATTAATCACAACTTGTGAATGTGTGGAATGCCAGTCCTCCACCGTGGTTCGGATTCCAAGTTAAACTGTAGGTCCTCCATTTCATCTCACAATCACCCTACCATTACATATTGGCGTAAGTGCGTATAACGCGAACGGGTAGTAAGACGCGGTGCTAATAATAATAATATACGGGCTACTCTCTCCCAAAAAGGTATTTTTGTTGGTTATAAAAAAACAGTTAAAATACGGATCTTAACTGGCGTTTTATTCCCCCCTTTGAATTACGGTAGGAATGACTCAGCTACTAGAGGGAAAGAGTCATCCGTTTTATTAGCGTCGTGGATGCCGAAGCGTCCTGAACGCGCACTTGCTGAGGAAAGTAGTCCGTCCTTTAGTATTCCTGACAGCTCGGGATGATGCCATAGGTTTGACGGTACACCTCCACATCGGAAAATATAGATCAGTAGGGGACATGGCGTCTCGTCACAATTTGACCTACTTATCTGTGATTGGCTGTCACAATTTGACCCCGACGCTGATTGGCTGCTATAAATAGCCCTCCCCCACCCCTCCCCCTCCCCTCCCCTCCCTCCGCTCTGATTACAAAATCTCCACCAGTTGATTACGAAATTTCCTCCCCTACACCCCTCCCCTACACCCCCCTCCCCCATCCCCTACAACCCCACCACGCCTTGAACATGTTGGTACTTGTGCGGGCTTTTTTTTCTTGATTATTGTTGCGTGCTAATTAATTATTCATGTCTGCTAATTGATTATTGATGTGTGCTAATTAATTATTCATGTATGGGTAGGGGGGAAGGTCATTGGAGTATATTTTATTTGGATGGTGAGCATACGTCTCTGCACGAACCTCTCGCTACGACTGTCCTGCGTAGACTGGAGGGGGTCGGCCGCTTACCGAGTAGTGACCACGTATGGGGAGGAACACGGAGCACGAAGCTCTCCTGACGGCAGCGTGCTGAAGAGTGCGAGTCAACCATAAGGCCCCTTTCACCAACCCTACTCGCGAGGACAGCATGACCGTGCCCTCTGGCAGCACTCAGTTGAATGCGAGCAAACCCCCTCATCGCGTCATACCTCCGCTCCTTTCACTTTTTCCCCCTCCCCCATCCCTACGTCACTGACGTTGAGTGGCAATGTTTAGGGGGTAGGAGGGGGTCAGTTGCCTCCCAGTGGAAAATTTTATGTTGCAATAAGCAAACGTTTAAAGTTTCTTGAACTCGTCTTTCCCGCCAACCCACCCCCCAAGTCCCACCCCCTTGTCACAGAGGTCGTGGAAAATTTTATGTTGCAATAAGCAAACGTTTAAAGTTTCTTGAACTCGTCTTTCCCGCCAACCCACCCCCCAAGTCCCACCCCTTGTCACAGAGGTCGTGGACTCAAAGCTAATTTTGGCTACTCTGTTTCTAGAAGCTACAGCCATCTTTTGGTAGAAACTCGAACTAGAAGGTCTCATGGGGTGACTAGAATTAAAATATATACAAACAACTAATTCTAATCGACTAGAAATAACCAGGAGGATAAAAAGTATAACGGGTGCATTAAAAATATGAGTGTTTTCATGTAGAAAAAAAATAGCTCAAAATCTTTGAAAAAAAATTGTCTGTCTAAAAAGATTATTCAACCAAGGGATTCGAACCACGATAGTTTCAAATTGTCTAGAATTAATCAAGCAGGTGTGCGCCCGAAATTAAACTTGCGCCCTAAGACCGCTACAAATACAGTCCAGGGCAGTCTGTCTTGCGTAGAATGGAGGGCATCTCCTCTGCTCGTTCGCTTACCGAGTAGTGATCACTGCGCATCACGGGTGCGCACTTTCCCCTCACCCTCTCCTCTCACCTCAATCACCCTGTGACGTCATCGAGACCCGTCGCTGGATCGACAAAACGTGTTGAGACAAGAATTGAGGTCATTGACCCTGGCAATGGGTTTTCCTGGTGTTGCAACACGACATTGAATTAGGTCCCCCACCCCCTATTTGGTAATGGGTTTTCCCTGATGACTGGCGCCGGTTTGGCGGGTTGACAAGACAAGTCGAGACAAGAATAGATCACGAGAGGGCCATCTCGTAGGGGGTTGGGTATATAGGGGGAGACCCGTTCGGTCATCTATTTATAAGCGTCTGTAGAGCGGTTCAAGATGGACAAGTTACAACAGTTGGTGAATATTGTTGACGCCGTGCAGACCGTAAAATTGAGTGATCTAACAGTGGATCAAAAGTACTCGCTGGATAAATTAAAGGCTGTCAATACAAAGTTCGGGAGACGCCTAATAGCCTATCTAGATGGCGAGTTTTGTGTATTTTTACCTTGTCGTTTCGGTACTCTAACAGATGAAGACGTGTGCGAGCTTAATAACGAAAAATTGGTATTTACCTGCGCCGGAGTAAAACCCGGTTCACCTACCATTGTGAACTTTGAACGTGTTTAAGAGTCAAGCAGTTAACAACAACAACATCGGGCAGACGGGTAGTTAATACTTGTGCACGGTGGACCCTACAAACCATACAGCACGTTTTATAGCTCACGGGTACGCTCACCATGTTTAATTTAACGTTTGTGGGTCATACGGTTACGGGTTGTGCCTATATGACAGGAGAAAATATTCACCGTGTGGTTGTGAGCGATAGACAGGTAATTTACAAAATAGTGAACCAAGACAGAGAGGAGCGAGGCTACATCGAGTTTTGCGACTCTACCTGTCACACGATAAGAGCGACTAAAGTACTACCCTACGAGAGAATCGAGGAGACTTACCTGTGTGATATGACATGTGCTGTGTACAATTTCCGCCAAGGGGACGTCGTGGCCGTGTTGCCAAGGCCTCCACCACCCTTCAGAGCTCCATACCACCCGCCACCACCACCCTTCACGGCACCGCAGTCAACGCCCCCGCCCCCAGAGTCACCGGCGTACCCGCCCCCAGAGTCACCGGCGTACCCACCCCAGAGTCACCGGCGTGCCCACCGCCAGAGTCGTCTGCCTACCAGTACTCACAGCCAGAGTCACCCGCGTGCTCACAGTCAGAGTCGTCTGCCAACCAGTACTCACAGCCAGAGTCACCCGAGTGCCCAGCACTAGAGGAGGAGGAGGAGGAGGAGGTAAAATCCGAAGAACCCGCAAATCTCGAGTGTTTAACAATGTACAAAACTTATCCAAACGTTAAAATTATTGGTGAAACGCCCGATGACTACATAATCGGTCTGGCCAGATTCGGTAACGTCTTACTTCCAAAGTCTGCCTATTATTTGGATTGTAAGCGGTTTAAATCTAAAGCACGTTGTATGATATATCTCGGAGGACAAAGTGTGATGTTTAAAAGTGAATTGATAAACTAGGCGCACTCATGTTGTCGTAGAACTCTGCTGACGTCATTGGAGCTAGTGGCAGACATTTTGAGAGGGGGAACGCAGTTTGTGAGTAGAGAACGTTGCCGCTTGAGCGAGAGGTTTTTTTTCACAGGGATATTTCTTTCGTTGCATTTCCGATTACCATTATGCCATATAAATGCTGCATTTGTAAGGGGGCCTACGCAAAGCTCTCCAGCCTTATTCGCCACAAACATCAATGTCATCAAACATCTCAAAATACTGCTCACCAGGATGCCTGTTGGGACGAAGAGGTATTGTGCAATGCGTTAGACAGGATCGAGAAAGAAGAATACAACCGTGTAAAGTGCTTAAACGAACTTGAGAAAAACAAAAGTTATAACGTTATGAGATCCCCAATGAACCGAACGTTATCGTGCTCGAGAATGTTGGAAGAGTAAGATTTCCATGTAAAAATATTGGAGACATTGTCAATAGACATTCTAGTGCCTCGCAGCGTGTCCTGTACTATTTTGGATGTGACTCGTACTCATTTTCTAGATGGTAAAAAATTATATTCTCTCCTGATGTTTTTAGTGACTATATGGTTTTTTCCTTGCTATCACATGTTGCACTCTAATCTTAATTACTTGTATTGGTCACAAGGCCTAAAAAATCAATCTATGTTGTTGTTGTTTTTGTAGCTTCTCGTTATGAATGTTTTAAATACATTAATTGTTGATTGTCAATAAAAAAAACTAGCAATAAAATGTTGTTTTTTTTAAACCCTGTAATATGTTGTGACTAGAAGGAGATGCCAATATACATGGGGCAACAATACCAGAATAAAATATAAAATGTGAGCACACACACACACACGTTCACTTATAAATTATAATTGTGGTGGCGTTATATTGCTACCACTGCCAAAGAGAAAGCAAAGTAAAAGGAATTAATTAATGTTTGAGACCAAACTTCCAGGCTAAATAAACTTGTATGATTTAATTATTTTATTCATAATGTTTGAGACAGAGGTTCTAGGCTAAATAAACTTGTATTTATAGGATCATTCTGCACTATCTAGTAACTAAACATTTTTTTCAATATCTTGGGATAGCACGTATATATTTAATTACTACTTGGACAATAATTTAAACATCCAAACGGGGTAGGAATAGTGAAAGTATTTATGAGAGGTAAGTGTACTCGCATTTGCATGGAAGGAGAGCTGGAAATACCATCAGTGTTCGAATTTCTCAACCAACCAATCATACAGGCAGAGCCTCGCTTAGTTACTTGTACAATTCACAAGACCTAAATAATATTGATTTATGTGTTATTATAATTTTTTAAATTCTTGGTAGAATATGTTTGGCTGGAGAATCAAAGACAATAAGGAGATGCGGTGTCTACACCAAAATCAGCGGTCGGAGTACTGTTCTAGGGGGAGAGAGAGAGAGAGAGTTCGGTTGTAGACGTTAAAACAGTTTATAATATTTATTCACACAACACTTAAACAACAAAGAAATGTTATTTTCGCGATATATTTTGATATATATAAAACTTTGGCAATAAATTCATAAGTAATACAATTATACATTTAAATTCACTAATATATAACCTTCACATAAATTAATATGTTGTTGTTGTTGTTGTTGATAAGTTTTAAATATGAAACTATAGCTGATGACATGATATATAACATTTACACTAAGCAAATTAGCAACTCAAACAACAAAGAAATTCAGTTAAATGATGTTCGCAAAAAATATTTTGATATAATGATATATTAAACTTTTACAAAAAAATCCTAAGTAATACAATTATATAGATCTTGAAATTATTTTAACTATAAGGCGGTGTTATTAATTTACAACGGGAACAAACCAGTACACATGCTAAGATACATACGTAATAAATATATGTATTAAAATGTTGCAAACTCTGTAGGAGAAAATGCTACTAATAAAGATACGTAAACATTGTTTTAAATACTTATAAAATATTCATTTTTTAGCGGGCCTGCTTGAGAAGCCCCGTTTAAATAACAATAAAGTAATGTATAAGTCTAATTGTAGTATTTTTAATGAGGCAAGCTAATTGTAACGACGCTGATGAAGGAATCGCACCAATGATACATTTTTAGGCCATTCCGGGAATCGAAGCCGGGACCCTTGGCTCGCTGGTCAGGCATGCAGGTTTCGGCTGAATATATTTATTTTTACGAAATACTTTTCTCTAGCACTTTACTACCAGAAATAAACGGGTAAGCCCCAAGACTGCTGCATTTCTCTTTTGAACCATCTAAGACTCCAATTTGACAGTAGACATGGCACCTGACAATGGCCACAAGCGTGAGATAAAAGCTGATGTCGACCAGGTGAAATGTGTAACAGCATTTGCCATGCGTTTGTTGCCCTCTAAGGGACGTCACAGGGCGAGGTGTGTACCCGCATTTGCGTGTCATTGACATTCGAACCCTCCAACACCGCCCGAATGAGAGAGATAAAATAATAAAATTATTGATGTACCGTCATTTTTTCAGGGCTGAAATGTGAAAACAGTCAAAGTTATTATTTATGCTTTCTCCTGCTAGATATCACCGATGGCATTCGAACCCGGGACTTGTGGCGTTTGTCGCCCATGCAGGGAATTTAACTCTGGACCTTTTGCAGAGTGTGTGTAATAAAATAAACTTGAACCCTAGGACAGCTACAAATACAGTCCAGGGCAGTTAATGTATCACTATGAAGGGTTAAACATACATTTTCAAGCTATACAGGGAATCTAACTCTGGACCTTTGCAGAGTGTGTGTAATAAAATAAACTTGAACCCTAGGGCAGCTACAAATACAGTCCACGGCAGTTAACGTATCACTATGAACGGTTAAACCTACATTTTCAAGCATACAGGGAATCGAAATCAGGACCCCTCGCAAAGTGTGTGTAATAAAATAAACTTGAACCCTAGGGCAGCTACAAATACAGTCCACGGCAGTTAACGTATCACTATGAACGGTTAAACCTACATTTTCAAGCATACAGGGAATCGAAATCAGGACCCCTCGCAAAGTGTGTGTAATAAAATAAACTTGAACCCTAGGACAGCTACAAATACAGTCTAGGGCAGTTAATGTATCACTATGAAGGGATAAACATACATTTTCAAGCTATACAGGGAATCTAACTCTGGACCTTTGCAGAGTGTGTGTAATAAAATAAACTTGAACCCTAGGGCAGCTACAAATACAGTCTAGGGCAGTTAATGTATCACTATGAAGGGATAAACATACATTTTCAAGCTATACAGGGAATCTAACTCTGGACCTTTGCAGAGTGTGTGTAATAAAATAAACTTGAACCCTAGGACAGCTACAAATACAGTCTAGCGCAGTTAATGTATCACTATGAACGGTTAAACCTACATTTTCAAGCATACAGGGAATCGAAATCAGGAACCCTCGCAAAGTGTGTGTAATAAAATAAACTTGAACCCTAGGACATCTACAAATACAGTCTAGGGCAGTTAATGTATCACTATGAAGGGTTAAACATACATTTTCAAGCTATACAGGGAATCTAACTCTGGACCTTTGCAGAGTGTGTGTAATAAAATAAACTTGAACCCTAGGACATCTACAAATACAGTCCAGGGCAGTTAACGTATCACTATGAACGGTTAAACCTACATTTTCAAGCATACATGGAATCGAGATCAGGACCCCCTCGCAAAGTGTGTGTAAAAAATAAACTTGAACCCTAAGACAGCTACAAATACAGTCTAGGGCAGTTAATGTATCACTATGAAAGGTTAAACCCTCATTTTCACCCCATATCTGGAATCGAACTAGGGTCCTTGGCTAGGCAAACAAACAAATTAACATGCGCGAAGAAACCGGCCTCGGTACACACGCACGACAGACAAGCGTGAGGTGTAATAAAATAAACTTGAACCCTAGGACAGCTACAAATACAGTCCAGGGCAGTTAATGTATCACTATGTAAGGTTAAACCCTCATTTTCAAGCATACAGGGAATCGAAATCAGGACCCTTCGCAAAGTGTGTGTAATAAAATAAACTTGAACCCTAGGACAGCTACAAATACAGTCTAGGGCAGTTAATGTATCACTATGAACGGTTAAACCTACATTTTCAAGCATACAGGGAATCGAAATCAGGACCCCCTCGCAAAGTGTGTGTAATAAAATAAACTTGAACCCTAGGACAGCTACAAATACAGTCTAGGGCAGTTAACGTATCACTATGAACGGTTAAACCTACATTTTCAAGCTATACAGGGAATCGAAATCAGGCCCCTTCGCAAAGTGTGTGTAATAAAATAAACTTGAACCCTAGGACAGCTACAAATACAGTCTAGGGCAGTTAATGTATCACTATGAACGGTTAAACCCTCATTTTCACCCCATATCTGGAACCGAACTAGGGTCCATGGCTAGGCAAACAAACAAATTATCATGCGCGAAGAAACAGGCCTCGGTACACACGCACGACAGACAAGCGTGAGAAAAGAGCTGATCTTGACTAGGTGAAATGTGTAACATGTTATGTCCAAAAGGTGAAAAATCAATTATTATTCTATAATAATATTTCTGTATGTCACCAATTAATAAGTACTATGATGTATTCATAAAAAATAAACACATAGTTTTGTTGATCACAATAACCAATCTGTAATTATAAACTTTAAACCAAATTGTTCTAATATGTTTAGCAAAATTTAAATTTTCAAAAATAAATTATTTGTTAATTACCCGAAATTATTTGGTATATGTGAAAAAAAAGTATGTTATTCTTATAGATCATGAAAAAACTAATCCCTGATTTTTATTTTGAATTCAATTTTCCCGGTTAGATTCTATAATATTGAGTACTATGGCGTGGATTTGTTTAGCTTACACTGAATATTTATTAAAACTTATACACAACCTCCCATCGTTCTACATGTCTAATACTTGTCACAAGAAATAAGTAAGGCTGAATAAATTAGATTTACTAAGGGAATACATCTCAATTTTCCAGAGTTGGAAACGGAAAACGGTTTATGAAAATTTACCCCAAAAATAGCTTGCTGTGGGATCAAACCCCCGACTTCCCTATAACCTGTTTCTAAAATGGAAACTCAAGCGTAATTACCTAGTGATCTGACACACATACTATTTCTAGACCACACGAGCTCGATGATATAATAACTAATATTAACGCAAAACAAATTAGCCACTTAAGCCTCAAGCCAATATTAGAGGAAGTGTGCCCACATTTGCATAGATGGAGAGTGAAAAAACAGCCCCCGGGTCTAGGACAGCACTATCGCAAAATACTAAGTTGCACGGAGTTCGAATCCTGGTCCACTGGCTCACACCTTCTTTTGTCAGTTAGGGGTCTCCGGCTCAAATGAATATATTTGACATAGGTTTGGTAACAACATAATTACTTTTATTTTGAAAATTACTCTAGTTGTACACAAAAAAACCAATCCTCCCTAATTTATCACTATGAAAGGTTAAACCACCATTTTCATCCATACTGGAAATTGAACCCTGGACACTTGGCTCAGTGAACAGACATGCTAACGCCTCACATCAAGTGACCTTTCACAAGTGTCTTCTTAGACGTCTTGAGCAATGAAGTGAGACACTCGACAGAGATTAAATCAAAACTCTATTAACAGACAAATACCAGTCTTAAACGTCTCTTCAGAGAGAGAGAGAGAGATAGAGAGAACCATCCTTTAAGATCTAATCTCTACCACTTGTACAGAGTAAGAATGTTTCTCAACTACTTTAAGCGCACAGTCAAACTTAAGGTGAACGTACTAAACAGGAATCTCGCAGTTGCAGAAGATATTGTTATACTTTCCCAATCTTCACTCCGGCGCAAATGGGCATGCCGTCTAAATGTCAGGCTCGTCTATTTCTTAGGGAGGGGTTCATTGTCAGCCGAGATATATCGTCTAAATGCTAAATTTGCCGTTCTTTAACCGATGGAGCCTCTGAGGGAGTGTTTATTTTTTCCAGCCGCGCAAATGCGGTTACACATCACGCCCTGTGACGTAAGGAGGTAGGAGGGTTCAATCCCTACAAGTTTGACAAGTCCTATATTGTTCAAATACGGGCACACTTCTTCTAAATTCAAACTTACCAATTATCAATCCGTTAGCGTTATTAATACTTAAGGAGTTCGAGGTTCAAATCTCGGTCGGGTAAACAAGGGGTGTTTTTAACTCTCCCTCTATGCAAAGGCGGGCTCAAACCTCCCAATTATCAATCCATTAGCGTGTGCCAGCCCGTGGACCAGGATTCGAACTCCGTGCAACTTAGTATTTTGCGATAGTGCTGTCCTAGACCCGGGGGCTGTTTTTTCACTCTCCATCTATGCAAATGTGGGCACACTTCCTCTAATATTGGCTTGAGGCTTAAGTGGCTAATTTGTTTTGCGTTAATATTAGTTATTATATCATCGAGCTCGTGTGGTCTAGAAATAGTATGTGTGTCAGATCACTAGGTAATTACGCTTGAGTTTCCATTTTAGAAACAGGTTATAGGGAAGTCGGGGGTTTGATCCCACAGCAAGCTATTTTTGGGGTAAATTTTCATAAACCGTTTTCCGTTTCCAACTCTGGAAAATTGAGATGTATTCCCTTAGTAAATCTAATTTATTCAGCCTTACTTATTTCTTGTGACAAGTATTAGACATGTAGAACGATGGGAGGTTGTGTATAAGTTTTAATAAATATTCAGTGTAAGCTAAACAAATCCACGCCATAGTACTCAATATTATAGAATCTAACCGGGAAAATTGAATTCAAAATAAAAATCAGGGATTAGTTTTTTCATGATCTATAAGAATAACATACTTTTTTTTCACATATACCAAATAATTTCGGGTAATTAACAAATAATTTATTTTTGAAAATTTAAATTTTGCTAAACATATTAGAACAATTTGGTTTAAAGTTTATAATTACAGATTGGTTATTGTGATCAACAAAACTATGTGTTTATTTTTTATGAATACATCATAGTACTTATTAATTGGTGACATACAGAAATATTATTATAGAATAATAATTGATTTTTCACCTTTTGGACATAACATGTTACACATTTCACCTAGTCAAGATCAGCTCTTTTCTCACGCTTGTCTGTCGTGCGTGTGTACCGAGGCCTGTTTCTTCGCGCATGATAATTTGTTTGTTTGCCTAGCCATGGACCCTAGTTCGGTTCCAGATATGGGGTGAAAATGAGGGTTTAACCGTTCATAGTGATACATTAACTGCCCTAGACTGTATTTGTAGCTGTCCTAGGGTTCAAGTTTATTTTATTACACACACTTTGCGAAGGGGCCTGATTTCGATTCCCTGTATAGCTTGAAAATGTAGGTTTAAACCGTTCATAGTGATACGTTAACTGCCCTAGACTGTATTTGTAGCTGTCCTAGGGTTCAAGTTTATTTTATTACACACACTTTGCGAGGGGGTCCTGATTTCGATTCCCTGTATGCTTGAAAATGTAGGTTTAACCGTTCATAGTGATACATTAACTGCCCTAGACTGTATTTGTAGCTGTCCTAGGGTTCAAGTTTATTTTATTACACACACTTTGCGAAGGGTCCTGATTTCGATTCCCTGTATGCTTGAAAATGAGGGTTTAACCTTACATAGTGATACATTAACTGCCCTGGACTGTATTTGTAGCTGTCCTAGGGTTCAAGTTTATTTTATTACACCTCACGCTTGTCTGTCGTGCGTGTGTACCGAGGCCGGTTTCTTCGCGCATGTTAATTTGTTTGTTTGCCTAGCCAAGGACCCTAGTTCGATGTCCAGATATGGGTGTGAAAATGAGGTTTAACCTTTCATAGTGATACATTAACTGCCCTAGACTGTATTTGTAGCTGTCTTAGGGTTCAAGTTTATTTTTTACACACACTTTGCGAGGGGTCCTGATTCGATTCCATGTATGCTTGAAAATGTAGGTTTAACCGTTCATAGTGATACGTTAACTGCCCTGGACTGTATTTGTAGATGTCCTAGGGTTCAAGTTTATTTTATTACACACACTCTGCAAAGGTCCAGAGTTAGATTCCCTGTATAGCTTGAAAATGTATGTTTAACCCTTCATAGTGATACATTAACTGCCCTAGACTGTATTTGTAGATGTCCTAGGGTTCAAGTTTATTTTATTACACACACTTTGCGAGGGTCCTGATTTCGATTCCCTGTATGCTTGAAAATGTAGGTTTAACCGTTCATAGTGATACATTAACTGCGCTAGACTGTATTTGTAGCTGTCCTAGGGTTCAAGTTTATTTTATTACACACACTCTGCAAAGGTCCAGAGTTAGATTCCCTGTATAGCTTGAAAATGTATGTTTATCCCTTCATAGTGATACATTAACTGCCTAGACTGTATTTGTACTGCCCTAGGGTTCAAGTTTATTTTATTACACCACTCTGCAAAGTCCAGAGTTAGATTCCTGTAAGCTTGAAAATGTATGTTTATCCCTTCATAGTGATACATAACTGCCCTAGACTGTATTTGTAGCTGTCCCAGGTTCAAGTTTATTTTATTACACACACTTTGCGAGGGGTCCTGATTTCGATTCCCTGTATGCTTGAAAATGTAGGTTTAACCGTTCATAGTGATACGTTAACTGCCGTGGACTGTATTTGTAGCTGCCCTAGGGTTCAAGTTTATTTTATTACACACACTTTGCGAGGGGTCCTGATTTCGATTCCCTGTATGCTTGAAAATGTAGGTTTAACCGTTCATAGTGATACGTTAACTGCCGTGGACTGTATTTGTAGCTGCCCTAGGGTTCAAGTTTATTTTATTACACACACTCTGCAAAGGTCCAGAGTTAGATTCCCTGTATAGCTTGAAAATGTATGTTTAACCCTTCATAGTGATACATTAACTGCCCTGGACTGTATTTGTAGCTGTCCTAGGGTTCAAGTTTATTTTATTACACACACTCTGCAAAAGGTCCAGAGTTAAATTCCCTGCATGGGCGACAAACGCCACAAGTCCCGGGTTCGAATGCCATCGGTGATATCTAGCAGGAGAAAGCATAAATAATAACTTTGACTGTTTTCACATTTCAGCCCTGAAAAAATGACGGTACATCAATAATTTTATTATTTTATCTCTCTCATTCGGGCGGTGTTGGAGGGTTCGAATGTCAATGACACGCAAATGCGGGTACACACCTCGCCCTGTGACGTCCCTTAGAGGGCAACAAACGCATGGCAAATGCTGTTACACATTTCACCTGGTCGACATCAGCTTTTATCTCACGCTTGTGGCCATTGTCAGGTGCCATGTCTACTGTCAAATTGGAGTCTTAGATGGTTCAAAAGAGAAATGCAGCAGTCTTGGGGCTTACCCGTTTATTTCTGGTAGTAAAGTGCTAGAGAAAAGTATTTCGTAAAAATAAATATATTCAGCCGAAACCTGCATGCCTGACCAGCGAGCCAAGGGTCCCGGCTTCGATTCCCGGAATGGCCTAAAAATGTATCATTGGTGCGATTCCTTCATCAGCGTCGTTACAATTAGCTTGCCTCATTAAAAATACTACAATTAGACTTATACATTACTTTATTGTTATTTAAACGGGGCTTCTCAAGCAGGCCCGCTAAAAAATGAATATTTTATAAGTATTTAAAACAATGTTTACGTATCTTTATTAGTAGCATTTTCTCCTACAGAGTTTGCAACATTTTAATACATATATTTATTACGTATGTATCTTAGCATGTGTACTGGTTTGTTCCCGTTGTAAATTAATAACACCGCCTTATAGTTAAAATAATTTCAAGATCTATATAATTGTATTACTTAGGATTTTTTTGTAAAAGTTTAATATATCATTATATCAAAATATTTTTTGCGAACATCATTTAACTGAATTTCTTTGTTGTTTGAGTTGCTAATTTGCTTAGTGTAAATGTTATATATCATGTCATCAGCTATAGTTTCATATTTAAAACTTATCAACAACAACAACAACAACATATTAATTTATGTGAAGGTTATATATTAGTGAATTTAAATGTATAATTGTATTACTTATGAATTTATTGCCAAAGTTTTATATATATCAAAATATATCGCGAAAATAACATTTCTTTGTTGTTTAAGTGTTGTGTGAATAAATATTATAAACTGTTTTAACGTCTACAACCGAACTCTCTCTCTCTCTCTCCCCCTAGAACAGTACTCCGACCGCTGATTTTGGTGTAGACACCGCATCTCCTTATTGTCTTTGATTCTCCAGCCAAACATATTCTACCAAGAATTTAAAAAATTATAATAACACATAAATCAATATTATTTAGGTCTTGTGAATTGTACAAGTAACTAAGCGAGGCTCTGCCTGTATGATTGGTTGGTTGAGAAATTCGAACACTGATGGTATTTCCAGCTCTCCTTCCATGCAAATGCGAGTACACTTACCTCTCATAAATACTTTCACTATTCCTACCCCGTTTGGATGTTTAAATTATTGTCCAAGTAGTAATTAAATATATACGTGCTATCCCAAGATATTGAAAAAAATGTTTAGTTACTAGATAGTGCAGAATGATCCTATAAATACAAGTTTATTTAGCCTAGAACCTCTGTCTCAAACATTATGAATAAAATAATTAAATCATACAAGTTTATTTAGCCTGGAAGTTTGGTCTCAAACATTAATTAATTCCTTTTACTTTGCTTTCTCTTTGGCAGTGGTAGCAATATAACGCCACCACAATTATAATTTATAAGTGAACGTGTGTGTGTGTGTGCTCACATTTTATATTTTATTCTGGTATTGTTGCCCCATGTATATTGGCATCTCCTTCTAGTCACAACATATTACAGGGTTTAAAAAAACAACATTTTATTGCTAGTTTTTTTTATTGACAATCAACAATTAATGTATTTAAAACATTCATAACGAGAAGCTACAAAAACAACAACAACATAGATTGATTTTTTAGGCCTTGTGACCAATACAAGTAATTAAGATTAGAGTGCAACATGTGATAGCAAGGAAAAAACCATATAGTCACTAAAAACATCAGGAGAGAATATAATTTTTTACCATCTAGAAAATGAGTACGAGTCACATCCAAAATAGTACAGGACACGCTGCGAGGCACTAGAATGTCTATTGACAATGTCTCCAATATTTTTACATGGAAATCTTACTCTTCCAACATTCTCGAGCACGATAACGTTCGGTTCATTGGGGATCTCATAACGTTATAACTTTTGTTTTTCTCAAGTTCGTTTAAGCACTTTACACGGTTGTATTCTTCTTTCTCGATCCTGTCTAACGCATTGCACAATACCTCTTCGTCCCAACAGGCATCCTGGTGAGCAGTATTTTGAGATGTTTGATGACATTGATGTTTGTGGCGAATAAGGCTGGAGAGCTTTGCGTAGGCCCCCTTACAAATGCAGCATTTATATGGCATAATGGTAATCGGAAATGCAACGAAAGAAATATCCCTGTGAAAAAAAACCTCTCGCTCAAGCGGCAACGTTCTCTACTCACAAACTGCGTTCCCCCTCTCAAAATGTCTGCCACTAGCTCCAATGACGTCAGCAGAGTTCTACGACAACATGAGTGCGCCTAGTTTATCAATTCACTTTTAAACATCACACTTTGTCCTCCGAGATATATCATACAACGTGCTTTAGATTTAAACCGCTTACAATCCAAATAATAGGCAGACTTTGGAAGTAAGACGTTACCGAATCTGGCCAGACCGATTATGTAGTCATCGGGCGTTTCACCAATAATTTTAACGTTTGGATAAGTTTTGTACATTGTTAAACACTCGAGATTTGCGGGTTCTTCGGATTTTACCTCCTCCTCCTCCTCCTCCTCTAGTGCTGGGCACTCGGGTGACTCTGGCTGTGAGTACTGGTTGGCAGACGACTCTGACTGTGAGCACGCGGGTGACTCTGGCTGTGAGTACTGGTAGGCAGACGACTCTGGCGGTGGGCACGCCGGTGACTCTGGGGGTGGGTACGCCGGTGACTCTGGGGGCGGGTACGCCGGTGACTCTGGGGGCGGGGGCGTTGACTGCGGTGCCGTGAAGGGTGGTGGTGGCGGGTGGTATGGAGCTCTGAAGGGTGGTGGAGGCCTTGGCAACACGGCCACGACGTCCCCTTGGCGGAAATTGTACACAGCACATGTCATATCACACAGGTAAGTCTCCTCGATTCTCTCGTAGGGTAGTACTTTAGTCGCTCTTATCGTGTGACAGGTAGAGTCGCAAAACTCGATGTAGCCTCGCTCCTCTCTGTCTTGGTTCACTATTTTGTAAATTACCTGTCTATCGCTCACAACCACACGGTGAATATTTTCTCCTGTCATATAGGCACAACCCGTAACCGTATGACCCACAAACGTTAAATTAAACATGGTGAGCGTACCCGTGAGCTATAAAACGTGCTGTATGGTTTGTAGGGTCCACCGTGCACAAGTATTAACTACCCGTCTGCCCGATGTTGTTGTTGTTAACTGCTTGACTCTTAAACACGTTCAAAGTTCACAATGGTAGGTGAACCGGGTTTTACTCCGGCGCAGGTAAATACCAATTTTTCGTTATTAAGCTCGCACACGTCTTCATCTGTTAGAGTACCGAAACGACAAGGTAAAAATACACAAAACTCGCCATCTAGATAGGCTATTAGGCGTCTCCCGAACTTTGTATTGACAGCCTTTAATTTATCCAGCGAGTACTTTTGATCCACTGTTAGATCACTCAATTTTACGGTCTGCACGGCGTCAACAATATTCACCAACTGTTGTAACTTGTCCATCTTGAACCGCTCTACAGACGCTTATAAATAGATGACCGAACGGGTCTCCCCCTATATACCCAACCCCCTACGAGATGGCCCTCTCGTGATCTATTCTTGTCTCGACTTGTCTTGTCAACCCGCCAAACCGGCGCCAGTCATCAGGGAAAACCCATTACCAAATAGGGGGTGGGGGACCTAATTCAATGTCGTGTTGCAACACCAGGAAAACCCATTGCCAGGGTCAATGACCTCAATTCTTGTCTCAACACGTTTTGTCGATCCAGCGACGGGTCTCGATGACGTCACAGGGTGATTGAGGTGAGAGGAGAGGGTGAGGGGAAAGTGCGCACCCGTGATGCGCAGTGATCACTACTCGGTAAGCGAACGAGCAGAGGAGATGCCCTCCATTCTACGCAAGACAGACTGCCCTGGACTGTATTTGTAGCGGTCTTAGGGCGCAAGTTTAATTTCGGGCGCACACCTGCTTGATTAATTCTAGACAATTTGAAACTATCGTGGTTCGAATCCCTTGGTTGAATAATCTTTTTAGACAGACAATTTTTTTTCAAAGATTTTGAGCTATTTTTTTTCTACATGAAAACACTCATATTTTTAATGCACCCGTTATACTTTTTATCCTCCTGGTTATTTCTAGTCGATTAGAATTAGTTGTTTGTATATATTTTAATTCTAGTCACCCCATGAGACCTTCTAGTTCGAGTTTCTACCAAAAGATGGCTGTAGCTTCTAGAAACAGAGTAGCCAAAATTAGCTTTGAGTCCACGACCTCTGTGACAAGGGGTGGGACTTGGGGGGTGGGTTGGCGGGAAAGACGAGTTCAAGAAACTTTAAACGTTTGCTTATTGCAACATAAAATTTTCCACGACCTCTGTGACAAGGGGGTGGGACTTGGGGGGTGGGTTGGCGGGAAAGACGAGTTCAAGAAACTTTAAACGTTTGCTTATTGCAACATAAAATTTTCCACTGGGAGGCAACTGACCCCCTCCTACCCCCTAAACATTGCCACTCAACGTCAGTGACGTAGGGATGGGGGAGGGGGAAAAAGTGAAAGGAGCGGAGGTATGACGCGATGAGGGGGTTTGCTCGCATTCAACTGAGTGCTGCCAGAGGGCACGGTCATGCTGTCCTCGCGAGTAGGGTTGGTGAAAGGGGCCTTATGGTTGACTCGCACTCTTCAGCACGCTGCCGTCAGGAGAGCTTCGTGCTCCGTGTTCCTCCCCATACGTGGTCACTACTCGGTAAGCGGCCGACCCCCTCCAGTCTACGCAGGACAGTCGTAGCGAGAGGTTCGTGCAGAGACGTATGCTCACCATCCAAATAAAATATACTCCAATGTCCTTCCCCCTACCCATACATGAATAATTAATTAGCACACATCAATAATCAATTAGCAGACATGAATAATTAATTAGCACGCAACAATAATCAAGAAAAAAAAGCCCGCACAAGTACCAACATGTTCAAGGCGTGGTGGGGTTGTAGGGGATGGGGGAGGGGGGTGTAGGGGAGGGGGTGTAGGGGAGGAAATTTCGTAATCAACTGGTGGAGATTTTGTAATCAGAGCGGAGGGAGGGGAGGGGAGGGGGAGGGGTGGGGGAGGGCTATTTATAGCAGCCAATCAGCGTCGGGGTCAAATTGTGACAGCCAATCACAGATAAGTAGGTCAAATTGTGACGAGACGCCATGTCCCCTACTTAGATCCTTTATCTGCACTCGCCTCCGTTTATCTTCTTCGAAATATTTTTTTTACGACGCGTCTTACTACCCGTTCGGTTTATAGACATATATGCACTAATCAAGCTATTGTGTTAAGGATAGAGAAGGTTGGCTTCATAAGAAGTGTAACCAGATTTGAGTGGAGGGAGAGTGGAAATTTTTTTTAAGAAAAAACCACCCTCAGTGCAGCCGATTTGGGAATCGAACCTTGATCTCCACGTCATTGCAAAACCAGCCTATTGAGAAAGTTACGCCTTTTAGATAATCCAAATAACCAAGCGGCTTAAACTTAATATTTGAATGCAAATATATAACTGATGAAATATTTCGTTTGGTTTTATAGAACAAAGTTTTTTTACCCACTTCGGTGGCCGCATGTTCTAAGGCGTTACTCCCGCGGTAGACTGGACTGGCGATGATGGGGAGATTGAGGTTCGAATCTCATTCGGGTGTACTGAGGATGCTTTTTATCGTAAACGGTTTTCCATTCTCCCTCCACGCAAAATGCGGGTACACTTCCTATGAATATAACTTTCTTAATCCCTGAAAACCACTAGCGTGATTAGTACACAAGTGTATAACCCGAACGGGTAGTAAGACACGGTGCTAAAAAAAAAGTTTTTTTATGTGCTACTCAAATTTGTTCACGTACCTCAATCTTTAAAATCCTTCATACCCTCAGCGATGGTCATGCTGTTCAAGGAGTCACTCGAGTGCTAGGCTGGATTACCCGGGAGGAGGATATCGAGGTTCAAATCCCGGTCAGGTGTACATAGATTTTTTTAACGTCACCCCACTCTTATTCCACGCAAATGCGGTTACATTTTCCTCTCAAATTATACCTCGCACATCTCTACTCCACCAGCATAGTTAATATATGCGTGTAATAATACGCGGTGTGAGGTTCTAATAAAAAGTGCTCTATTGCCGATTCGAACAGAGTGTACAAAGCGGCGTGCACAAGAGTGGAGTACCTTGTGCGTGTCCGATATTTCACCGCGGGTGGGCCACGGGGATAGAATACTGATGAGTGATGAGGGTGACTAACTGCTCTGCTCTCCCTCTGACAACAGGGTTGACCGCGAGAGGCTAGCGTGCCTGACTTCTAGGCTCGATACGGAACAATCACACTGTCGAGATAAAGATGAACAAGGGGCCATAGTACCAAATAGATTTGTGCGTTCTGGGCGCTTCGGCATCCGCGACGCTAATAAAAAAACAAGATTTTTCCTTGTAGCAGTTGAATCATTCATACTATAATTCAAGAGGGGGAGCTAAGGAAACGCTCTTAAGATCCGTATTTTAACTGATTTTTATAATCAACAAAGTCGTTCCTTAGTAGAGATATACTATAGAAATGAAACTGTCGATACTTTAGCTGTTTCTCGTATCAGAAGAAAAGTATATATATCGTGGACGTATCAACAGAATAAGTCAAAGTAATTCGTTGGTTCCAATTCCACCGTTTTCTAAAGTAGAATTCAGGAAACCGGATCACGATGTGACGTCTGGTTCTAGCTGTATTACCTACCTAAGTTAGGTGTTATCTGTGGGATGAGACGGGCTCTTAAAACGTCTGGTTCTTGCTGTATTACCTACCTAAATTAGGTGTTATCTGTGGGGTGAGATGGGCTCTTAAGATGTCTGGTTCTAGCTGTATTACCTACCTAAGTTAGGTGTTATCTGTGGAGTGAGACGGGCTCTTAAGACGTCTGGTTCTAGCTGTGTTACCTACCTAAGTTAGGTGTTATCTGTGTGGTGAGACGGGCTCTTAAGACGTCTGGTTCTAGCTGTATTACCTACCTAAGTTAGGTGTTATCTGTGGGGTGAGACGGGCTCTTAAGACGTCTGGTTCGAGCTGTATTACCTACCTAAGTTAGATGTTATCTGTGGGGTGAGACGGGCTCTTAAGACGTCTGGTTCTAGCTGTATTACCTACCTAAGTTAGATGTTATCTGTGGGGTGAGACGGGCTCTTAAGACGTCTGGTTCGAGCTGTATTACCTACCTAAGTTAGATGTTATCTGTGGGGTGAGACGGGCTCTTAAGACGTCTGGTTCGAGCTGTATTACCTACCTAAGTTAGGTGTTATACGTGGGGTGAGACGGGGTCTTAAGACGTCTGGTTCGAGCTGTATTACCTACCTAAGTTAGGTGTTATCTGTGGGGTGAGACGGGCTCTTAAGTCGTCTGGTTCTAGCTGTATTACCTAAGTTAGGTGTTATCTGTGTGGTGAGACGGGCTCTTAAGACGTCTGGTTCTAGCTGTATTACCTACCTAAGTTAGGTGTTATCTGTGGGGTGAGACGGGCTCTTAAGACGTCTGGTTCTAGCTGTATTACCTACCTAAGTTAGGTGTTATCTGTGGGGTGAGACGGGCTCTTAAGACGTCTGGTTTTAGCTGTATTAGCTACCTAAGTTATCCGTGGTGTGAGACGGGCTCTTAAACCGTGAGGAATGCAGGGTCGTAGCTAAAGGACAATAAGGCTGGAATGTCACCTCCTCTATTGGAGGGAGTTGAAAAGACGGGGCAGATAGAGTTGGAGTGTTATTGAAGAACAAACAATTCAGACAACCATGAGACATTCCTTCTCTATCGTTCTGCCCCTTCTCCGACCAACATTCCAAACCAATTGCAGTTTTCTTATGTTTATCTTTCGCTATTCCTTTATTTTGTTTTATTAGTAAAAGTTTTAAGGACTGGTGTACGATTTTCGTTGTACAAGTTAATAGTAAATATAAAGGAGGATGGATGAAAAGAAAATGATAAAGCATTCGCATGAAAGAAAGGGTGAAAATTTCACATTAAAAAAACCCACCAACATTGTACTTAGTAGGTAACGAACCCCGGGTGCTCTAGTCAAAAGTAAAGCATTCTTATTTTTTAACCAACGCGTTCCACTTCCTATTCGGGGGTTATACGTCTATGTACTAATCACGCTAGAGAAAAAGGAATAAGGAAGGTTGAATTTAGATTAAGTGTACCCGCATTTGCGTAAAGATAGTGTAAAACCACCCTCAGTAACACCTGAGATTCGAACCTCGATATCCCTGTTATCGGCGGTTTAGTCTAACACGAGGGTGACGCCTTAGACCATGCGGCCACCGAAGCTGTTGTCAAACAAATCTATCTGTTTAAATTACAGCACTGTTTCAAATGATGAAATACCCCGCATTGGTGGGGCGCGCGGATTAGACGTCAAAGCACATCTAGTCTGGTTTGCCGTTGACGTGAAGGGTCGTGGTTTCGAATCCCGGCTGGGTGTATTTGAGAGGGTTCCTTCCTCTTACGTCAATGGTTTCCCCATTCGCCTTACAAGTAAATGCGGACACATTTAATCTAGATTATACCTGCTACATCCTCGCCCACTTGTTTAGCCCCGGAGGGATAAAGTAAGTCACGGTGAATTTTTTTATTTTATAAAATCTAGAGTTAACTTTTCAATACAGATACAAATTTAAAAAAATACGGTAAACGTTGATACCATTTTATTATATTATTATTGTTATTTTATATTTATAAATAACACCTATCAAAAGTGACAGCTGTAGATAACACGACTTGACGTATGAATACCTGAAAACCCACTTTGTTGCTCAGATATTCTAAACATGGCGTCACTCTCGCAACAAACTGGACTGCAGAGTACAGGAAGATCCGAGTTTGGTCCTAGCCGGGTGTAGCGTGGGTATCCCCCCCCCCCCCATTAGTTTTCACTCTTCCTTCACACAAATGCGGGTACACGTACTCTAAATTCAACCTACTCCGTATTGTAGTCAGTACATATTATATAAGAATCACCCGAACGAGTAGTAAGACGCGGTGCTAATGAAAAAAAAACACCTTTTTTCGGTTTTCAGATAAGTTCCTTCCTATGAAAATTGGACTGTATATGATGGTAAGGGGGGGGGGGGGGGGGAAGTCACATTTCACACGTTTTTCAGAACAACTTTTAAATATCAAACCTCTCGATAATCACAAGAAACATTTAAAAAAAATTAATTTAAATATGATAGAGGCCTCTTTTAACCAAAAATCTAAACTGTATTAGAAAGGTATCATCATTGTCTAACAGATGGCAACACTAACTCGTTTTGAGTTAAGATTGGACTTTCCCCCTTTTCCCTTGTATCCTTAATATTTATCTCAACTTATAAATTGTCTAGTATATTCGAGTACAAATTTATACCGGTTTCATTGAGGGGTTTTTTCCCCCCTCCAACAACCCTTTCCACCCCGAAAGTGGTTCTTCATTCATTCTTTATTTGAATTAAAAAAGGCTTTCCCTCTTAATTACCCTTTTCATTTCCAACCCCTTCCATTTATGTAGTTTAACATCTCTTGTAGTAAAAGTAAGCATTAAAAGGGACAATATAATATTCATTAAAAAGAAACAGAATAATTGTTGCACTAAAAAATAAAAATAGTATAACTCAATTAACATAAATTATTGTGGCACAAAACATTATTTAGCACTTTGCAGATTCATTAAACATGATTAAATTAATTAAAAAGCATGTTATTATCGAGCTAGAAGCATTCTCATGTTTCGTTCATTACCCAAGTACACTCCGTTTATCCTGAAAGGTGCCAAACTTATTTTGAGACAGAAAATTAACGCTTGTACACATTTTTTTTTTATGAGCACGTCTTCCTACCCATTTGACCCGCCTCGGTGGCGTAGTTGGCTAACGCGCCAGACCACCGAGGACGGGGAGATCGATGTTCGAATCTCGGTCGGGTGAACTGGGAGTGGTTTTTCCTAAATGGTTTTCCACTCTCCCTCCACGCAAATGCGGGTTCACTTCCCCTAAATTTAACCTTCCCAATTCCTAATCCATTAGTATAATTAGTACTTAAGCGTATAACCCGAACGGGTAGTAAGACGCGGTGCTAAAAAAAATTAAATTAAATCCTACCCATTTGGATTTATAAGCTTAGTCACTAATTGCGCTAATGGTTTTCGGGATAAAATTATATTTATAGGAAGTGTACCAGCATTTGCGAGGAAAATCATTTTAGGAAAACCGCCTTCAGTACCGAGATTCGAACCTCAAATACCCGTCATCGACAGTCTTAGTCTACTGCGAGAGTAGCGCCTTAGGCTATGCAGCCACCGAGGCGGGTGTCGACTAGTTACTCGTCCAAAAGGGGATGATTTGAGGTGGGGGTGGTATTGCTGATACCTGAACTATCGTGTTCGGACCACACCACTCTTGGAGACCCGGTTCCAGCTTGTAGCCTTTACAACGAACGTGTTGAAAGTGAGTAGTTGTAAAACATCTCACCAGGCGGTGCTGTTATCACCGATGACTGCAACTAGCGGTACCCAGTGACCAAGGACTCAACCTGGCTCAAGAAGTGAAGAGAAACTTCCGTGAGGCTGTGTTGTATCTTTTTGTTTCCTTGTCCGTCCTCAGGTACAGTAGCCCCATGACTTCTTTGGTGCTGACTGACAGCTCACAGTTGACGGCTTTGAAAAGTTACCAGACCAAATTATGTATCTCTACGCCACGAACCATATGATCTACAAAAAACAAGTGTTTAGCAGCTGTCACTTCTGACAGTCAACATTTAGGTATATACCTAAATGTTGACTGTCAGTAAGTCAGCTGTGAGCTGTCATTCAGCACCAAAGAAGTCATGGGGCTACTGTAGGTTTGTTCCAAGAAAAGCCATCTTTTGCGCAAGTAATTTTACAGTTTTTATACCATTACATTTCTTTTGGCCAAAATAAATCAAATATTTCTCCAGTAGCAACATAAGGTTTAGTTTTCTGCACATGCTAATATCAACAGAGCTTGAATATTTGGGGAAGGGTGTCCTGGAATGTTGTCAAAACTTGTTCTCTTTATTTAAAAAGTTTTGACCAAATTCCAGGACCCCCCTTGACTGATATTAAAGATCTGTTGATATCAGCATGTGCAGAAAACTAAACCTTATGTTGCTATTAGAGAAATAATTGATTTATTTTGGCCAAAAAATTTCAATTTTACAAAAACTGTAAAAATACTTGCGCTCCCTTCTGCCGCACATTAAGGGGGCTTACTTTTGTTTACGAGTTGAATAAAAACAACAAGCAGTGAATTTGTTTGGTACTTAAATCAATATAATATGTTTTATCCCCATGTCTTACTACCCGTTTGGGTTCCACGTATGCTAATGTGTTGGGATGAGAAAGTTTGAATTTAGATGAAGTCTAACCGAATTTGCGTGAAGGTAAAGTAAAAAAACACATCCTTAGTTCATAGACCTGGCTTCGAACCCCAATCTTACAGTCATTAGCAGCCCAGTCTTATTGTGAGAGTGACGCCTTAGACCATTTGACCATAGAATCAAATTAAATAAATTGAAGCAGTGCTGTTTCATTTCTAGCTAACGAAATTAAGACTATTTATTTAAGAGGTTTTTAATTATCAAGTTAAACACGAAGCTTATTAACGACTAAATTTAAGGGACATGAATTATAAGTACCGAGAAGATATGCACCCGCATTAGCCAGAGGGGAAAATGTGTAGATCCAGTGATAAATCACATTTAATACCCCTCTCCACACCAAATGTATGATTGGCCGGGATTCGAACTTCAACCTCCCACTTCACTGGCAAACCACAAAATCCAAAGAAATGTAGAGGAAATATACCCGCATTTGCGAGGAGAGAGAGTGAGAAACCGTTTAGGTAAAACACTATAAAGTCACCCTAGAGGAAATTCGAGCCATCGTGCTTCCTATCATCAGCTAGCAAAGACTAGACGAGCTTGACGTCTTAGCCCTCATGTCCACCGATACGGGTGTCGAAGTATAAAAGCCGGACGTCTCCGGGTTTATCGCCGACCTGTTTTCACATCCCGACGGGTGGCAGCCCTGCACTGAAAGGGAAAGCGTGGTTATTTCTTGTGTTAGGTCTGTCTACCCTAGCACAACTCAAAAAAAAAAAAAAAAAGAAAGAAAGAAAGAATGACGTTAAGGGTCATGGTCCTAAACCCACAACCTACTATCATAGTCCTTACCGGTCTCACACAACGGCCCGTTTTAGTTCCCGCTCATTCCCAAACAATAAAAATACCTGAACATTATGAAAAGAAAAAAAGTTTCTCAGACATACCCTCTCCGCTCTCGACGCTAGCCTCGGACGCAGGAGGAGGTCAACTAGCCACCGCACTGACCGTGACCCCGGTGCGAGGCTTTACAGGTACGGAGGGAAAATAAATAACCGGTACTCTCTTTCCCTCTTTGGCAGACACAAGACCGGAGCACGGGAGGAACAGTGGTCTAACTCCAGGACAAGTGTTGGTTTACCTTGATGTGTGTGTGTGTGAGAGAGAGAGAGAGAGAAAGAGCGTAGCAGATTTGTGATTATTACTCGCTTTGCTCGTTGGGGGCTCCGCCCCCAAACCACCGTGAGTTTTCTTTGCAAGTGGATGTAAACTAATGTAATTCCAGCGTTGTTTTGAACGTAACAACTTAAAGTGACCGGTATTGTATTGTATTTTTCACACATTATTTTAGTTTCTCCATACTTATAGGGCAGCTAGAATCATCAAATTTGGCACGCTTATGGAAATTGGATGTGCCAATATGCCTACCAAATTTTATGATTCTAGCTATCCCATAAGTGTGTTAGAAAATTTGAAATGTGTGGAAAATGTGCAAAATTTACCTAAAATCAAAAAATCTAGCTCTATTTAAGGTATAACCGATGGAGATAGGATAAAAAGTAATAGAACCAAACTTGTGGATCTCGCCAAATCCGTAGCTGTTGGTGCAATCCGTTTTTTGATAGGTCTTACCGTTTAGCCACAAGAGACCTCCAAAGAAAGGTCCGCACCGACTTTAAAGTTGCTTCGACATTTTGAATTTTTTTCGGAGGTTAAAAATTAATTTTTGTAATTTTTTGTAATTTTCCCGTCGGTTACAGGCTAGAAGCTATAAGTTTGCCAAATTTCAAGTTTCTAGCTCGTCTGGAAGTGGGTAAACATTAATCTCAGTGAGTGAGTAAGTGAGTCAGCCATGTGGCTTTATAGTAGTGTAATAGTCTGGGACATTGCTCGTCGTAAGCTTTGAATCCCGTCTGTTACCCGCCTCGGTGGCCGCACGGTCTAAGGCGCTACCCTCACAATTGACCAGACTGCCGATGACGGGTAGATCGTGGTTCGTCGGGTGTACTAAGGGTGGTTTTCCTAAATGGTTTCCCACCCTCCCCCTCTCTTACGCTTCTTTTTAGATTAAACCTTCCTCATGTCTAGCTCTTCAGCGTAATTAGTATATAAGCATATAACCCGAATGGGTAGTAAGACGTGGTGAAAGGAAAAAAATCCTTGACTGTTCTATGCACTTTATTTTAAAAAAATATATTAATACTCCATCTCACCAGAGATTCGAACCAGTCTCTTTACCATGAAGGTAGAGGTCACTGAGGTTTGGTGTTCGTTATATATAATAGTTGACTATCATTGACTTGAACAACATTTCATTCGAAGAATGGGTGGTAAGACACGGTGATAAAAAAAAAAGAGAAAAAAAAAGCAAAGCGCGTCTGGCACCGATAAACAAATTCGACACGTGGAAATACACGTGCGGGAATAATGAGTAGTACGTGTAAAGGAAATATAAATAAAAGTAGTAAAACGTAAAACAAGAAAATAGAGAGTAATATTTACAACACGTTTATAAAAAGTACTGACATTAAAACCGCATTCAACGCGAGGGTTGGAATGATGAGGTTAAGCTTTAAAGAAGAAATGCACTCGCGACAACGTGGGGTGAGTTAGGAAAAAAGTGTGATAAAAACCCTTTATTATTATTATTATTATTATTATTATTATTATTAGCACCGCGTCTTACTACCCGTCCGGGTTATACGCACTTACGCTAATGTGTAATGGTAGGGTTATTGTGAGATTAAATGGAGGACCTACAGTTTAACGTGGTATCCGAACCACGGTGGAGGCCTGGCATTCCACACATTCACGAGTTGTGATTAATACACGTCTTGTCAGAGGTGAAGGAAGGATTTGGTAATCAGATAGGTCTGTGCCGGGACCTAGGATTGAACCCCGGACCCTCAGCACAGAAGTCCGACACCTTACCCCTAGACCACCAGGTCACCCTAAAAAAAACTTTAGAAACACACTGCGGCTGGATTATAGCCTATGGTCATCGGTGACCTTGTGTAGTGCGAGTCTATCACCTTAGATCACGTGATCACCAGTTTAACTCATCACAGCTTACAAACTTAGATGGAACAAACGAGACCTTTAGTAGTTTTTTTTTAAATCACCACCTCTTACTACCTGTTCAGGTAATACACATAGGTACTAATTACGATAGTGGGTATGAGATGAGGAAGGTTGAACTTAGATGAAGTGTACTCACATTTGCGTGGTGGGAGAGCGTTAAACTGTTTTTGGTAAAAAAAAAAAATCCTCAGTACCCCCGACCGGGACTCGATCCCCTATCTCCCTGTCATCGGCAGTATAGTCCGACACGAGAGTGACGCCTTAAACCATGCGGACACCGAAGCAGGTTTTTGGCAGGTTTTAAAAGCCCTTTCAGAATGATAATAGGAAGTCCGTTACGGAAGGCCTTTCATCTTACCAAGACAGTTCTGTTCAGTAGTATTCCGGTACGAAATAAAACCTCACAGAACGGGCTTCCAATAAAAAACATGATAATCAAACTTTTTTTTTTTTTTCCATCGTAGGTGATCGATCCTAGGACATCTAAACCTTACGTCAACCACCTTGATTACTCTAGCAGAAAGGTAGCTACCATTAAGTTTTGTAATCGGCCTACCTAGCCCTCTAAAACACCTGAAAAAAAAAAGGATTTTTTTTTGCTATGGAATAAACAAGATAAGAGAAACCTCCAAAACTTACAAAATATACTAAAATTAATCTCATATATTCATACGTCAAATCATGTGATCTGCAGCTGTCACTTTTGATACATATTATCAACACCTATAAAATAACACAAATAATACAGTAAAATGTTATCACTGTTGACCGCAAACAAATTATGTTTCGTATTTTCTAAAAGTTTCTTCCTTGCAAAACACAACTTTAGGTAATTATCATGAAAGTGATAACAGCTAAGCTAATGAACTTAATTGGACGAACAGAGCGTCAAACACAGCCAAGTGGTAAAAAAAAGACTCAGTTGTCCTATGAATCACGAACAACCAGTGATTTACTACCACCTTCCCCCAAATTAAAACTAAAGGATTTTTTTTTTCTTCAGTAGAGACGACCGATCTGGATAGTTATCAAATGGTTACAGAAGATCTTTTATTTTTAGGTGTGGGTTCTTTTTTTTCCCTTCGTTTGATGGAAAGTGGTAGGGAATGTAATTACTCAAAGTTTGTCTAGATGAGCAGTTTTCAACCGGTGGTACGCGTTGAGTGTGAGAAGATGAGGACTGGGGGGAAGGGGGGGGGATGCAATATTTTAAAACGTTTCCTGCTAAAAAAACATCTGCCAAAACTCGGTTCCCCCAAGACTTTACCGTTTACTTCTCGTAAATAATATCACGTGGCTCAAGTTAGCCCCACCACATTGCCGAAAGTTAGAATTATTTTTTGTTCAATCGTTTGTGCTCTATTTTCTGCTCATATGTGCCCGAAACTTAGACATTTGTGCTAAAAAAAAACCAGGCACTATAGAGAATATCATTATTATTATTATTACTATTAGCACCGCGTCTTACTACCCGTTCGGGTTACACGCACTTACGCTAATGTGTAATGGTAGGGTGATTGAGAGATGAAATGGAGGACCTACAGTTTAACGTGGGATCCGAACCACGGTGGAGGCCTGGCATTCCTCACATTCACAAGTTGTGATTAATACACGTCTTGTCAGAGGTGAAGGAAGGGTTTGGCAATCAGATAAATCTGTGCCGGGACCGAGGATTGAACCCCGGACCCCCACAGCACAGAAGTCCGACAACTTACCCCTAGACCGTCAGGTCACCTATAGAGAATATTTAATGTGGCCAAGCGTTATTATGTTGAAGCACACAACTACTACATTAACAGACCTGTCGATAGATTAAACGCGTCGTCATAATAATAATAATAATAATAATAATAATTTTCCATTTCACTTTTCTTTATGATAGTGCTGGCCAACAGTCGTAATACCTATGACAGGCCAGCACTGAAAAGTACACAGGTACCTTACAAATACGTATAATTACACGGGAAAATAAGATAAACAAAAATAGCTAAATAATTATATATACTGATGAATAGTTACGAAAAAATAGAAAATATTATTGATAAAAAACATTAAATAACTGAAGAGTCATAGAGCATAAGTATTTAAAAAGCAGTAATAATAAGCAAAAAGTAAATCATAATAATGTAAATGTAAATATTTGAGGCAGAACTTCTACTGGATAAATAAGTGATAAGGAAGTTCCTTAAATAATTCTCCGAGTTTGGCTTTTTCTTTTATTGATAAAAGTCGAATTCCATAAATCTAGAATTCGTGCTATGGATACAACGATCATTAGGGCTCACCTTTAAGAGTTGTTGTTGGGGGGGGGGGGGGGGGAAGTAATTTTGGATTACGAGAAGCCCGAGAAGGGATATATTAACGCCTCCATGATCAAGAGCAAATTTAGAAGAAATTTTGCTATTGAAAGTATTAAAAACAAAATGGGCATCACAGTAAAATCCACGCGAGAATTGAGTTTGGAACCCTAAGAGGTTTCTAATCCTGTCATAGTCATAATAAATCCGGTTACTAAAGAATTATAATAAATATAACATTAATTACTACTACTACTACTAATAATAATAATAATAATAATAATAATAATAATAATAATAATAATAATGCCAGTGCGAATATGTGTGTTCATATTCGGGCACATAATATGAGCACAAACGATTGATACAGACAGAATTTCGCTACATTGAATTTTTTCAAAATGTGGCGGGCCAACCCGAGTTACGCAGAATCTTGTCCTTCACGACTGTATCAGGGATAGAGATGTTTTTTTGCCAGCGGTGTTGACAAATGAAGAAAAAGAACGGGTCTATTGAACTTTCATGTGTTACTGGGTTGAAAACAAACGTATTTTCTAAACTTTCCGATTTTTTTGGATTACCAAGTTCTTGGGTGTATCTTTTCGACAACATATTTGTGTGAGCAAGGATTTTCTGCGCCTGTTTTTGTAAAAAATAAATAAAAAAATGCCGGAACAGACTGAATGTGGACACCAACCTGAGGCTAAAACTAATATATCATTAATAATATTGTTGTCACTTTCATTCTATCCACATTTAAAAAATACAATACACTTTTTTTCACAAAACGATTCAGTCATCAAACAAATATTATTTACCCCGATAGCCTTCGGAATTTTAAGTATTGGTGTTTTTTGTTTTGTTTTTTAGCACTCGTCTTACTATCCTTTCGGGTTATACGCTTACGTATTCTACTAAATACGCTAATTGATTTAGAGATAAGAAAGGTTATATTTAGAGGAAATGTACCCACATTTGTGTGTAAGGAGAGTGTAAAACAATTTTGAAAAAAAAACCTCAGTTCACCCGACAGAGATTCGAACCTCGAGCTCCCCGTCACAAGAAGTCTAGTCTAACACGAGAGTAGCGTGTTTGACCACGCGGAAACCGAAGCGGGTGATATTGGTGGTACTTCAGATGACATGAGAAGGGGTGCATTAGGAGGAAAACGTTGAAAACCACTGGTCTAAATAATTTCACGAACTGGACCTGAATAAAATTAAGTTTATGGTTTTGAAAAGTGAAGATTTTATTTTTGTTACATCTTTAAAAAAAGGTCTTATAAACCTCTTTATGCGCCATAAACAAATAGTGGAGCATTTTATGCTCCAAAAATTAAGACATAAAAATAAATATTAATATTCAAGCTTGTTGTGAAAATGAGGAGTTTTTTCGCGTACACCAACCCCTTTATCAGGGAGAGGGGTTTTGGGGAGGGAGACCGGATATATCAACAACACGCAAAACAGTCCAAGTTCATCAAATCATATGACAGCTATTTGCGTGCGACATATCTCATTTATTTTATTAAGAAAAATAATATTGTGCAGTTAAGATAAAAATGTTAATTCAGGACAAGAAGCGACCATGAGCCACCCTCCTACTAGTTGCGGGTGTCTTTTTTTTATTAAAAGAAAAGAAAGGTGAGAGAGAGAGAGACTCGACAATATAAAAAAAAACAAGAAAGAGTGTGGAAGGCAAGACTGTAAGAAAGAGAAGGGGGGAGGAAAAAAAAAGACGCTCGCCAAGCGCTGGAGGATCGCTTCACTTTTCCTCGGACAGTTCGACAACACCACGGAAGAAGAAGGAATATATTTTTTAGCGCGCTTTTTTTTTTTTTAATCTTCTAATGTTGTCTGACCTTCGTGTTGTTTTTTTTTCCCCTCGATTATTATATCGCGTAACGACCACGCGAGATTTCTGCTCTCACAAAACGTCACTCTTATACGTGGAAAAGTCACGGACAATATGAACTTGAAACGAACAAGAAAGTGAAAAGAAAAAAAAGACGAGTTTCAAACCGTAGCAAAGACTGTTGTCTCCTCCAATGTCTCTTGGCGTGCTTGCGTGTGTGCGTGTGTGTGTCGGATTGCTTCGCCAGCTGATGCGCTTTTGTTTCGTTGGTAAAAGTGTGGTCGGAGGAGAAGGGAAGTTTGTCTGCAGGTGTAGAACAGTGCGATGGTATTTCAGTTGCCAAGGTGACGAAAGACCGTTGATTGCTTGGAACGATGTTTTTTTCCCCGAGTGAAGCGAAGCTAACTTTCAAAGTTCGTCAGTAGAGAGAAGAGAATATCGGTGCCAACATAACCTTTCGAAAAAAAAAAAAAAGCCGAAATTTAACAAGTGTTTTATGTGCGGGAAGGAGAAGAAAAAATAGTTTTAAACTCGTTATTTATTTATTTTGATCAGGTTTTAAAAACGACCTAGCGTTGAAGTCACCAACATTACAAAGTGCGAATCTTACCTTAAAGTATGGCCTTTACGAGTGAATTTGAATTTAAAACTAAGCAAAACTTGTTCGAAAATGGAACTTGTTTGAAAACCTTGAGCTCGGGTGAGGGGTATACAAATATGTGACGTGAAACGATTTGGGGTGGTCGACATTTTTTTTAATGTGTTTTTTTTTTAAGTGACGCGTGTTAACTTAATCTTGATCTTCGGAGTGCTTACCAATCTAAACATTATCTGTTCTTGTTTATCGATGAAGAGATGTGACTATTTTTGTTGTGTTTTTGTTGTGTGTATGTGTTGAGGGGAGGTGTGTGGAGTAAAGGAAGCGTGTGTGTGTGGTCCCCCCCCCCCTCCATCATCCAGCATCATTGGTGGGAAGGAGGCTAATTACCTTTCGATGTATTACAAAAGATCATACTGGAGTATTCTACTAATTAACAAGGTAAATTTGCTCACTTTATAACTTGCTTAGATTGTTTTTGTTTAGATTTTTATTTTCAACCAATCACCAAGGGGCAAGGAAGGTAGGGCAATTATTAACCAAAGACCTACTCCGGTGGCCGCATGGTCTAATGAATCACACTCGCAACAGACTGGAGCACCGATGACAGGGAGATCGGGGTTCGAATCTCGGTCGGGTGTACTGAGGTTTTTTCCCCCCTAAATGGTTTTCCACTCTCCCTCCAGGCAAATTCAGCTATACATCCTCTAAATTCAACCTCCCTAATCCCTATCAAGTTAGGCATAATTAGTAGGCCTACATAAGCATGTACGAATTACACTATGACCCTATCTTATAAGCTACACCATAGTGGAACCAAGCAAGGTACCAGCCTTACCTTGACTGATTACACTATGACCCTATCTTATAAACTGCACCATAGTGGAACCAAGCAAGATAGCAGTCTTACCTTGACTGATTACACTATGACCCTATCTTATAAGCTACACCATAGTGGAACCAATCAAGGTAGCAGTCTTACCTTGACAGATTACACTATGACCCTATCTTATAAGCTGCACCATAGTGGAATAACGCAAGGTAGCAGTCTTACCTTGACAGATTACACTATGACCCTATCTTATAAGCTACACCATAGTGGAACAATGCAAGGTAGCAGTCTTACCTTGACTGATTACACTATGACCCTATCTTATAAACTACAGCATAGTGTAACCAAGCAAGGTAGCAGTCTTACCTTGACTGATTACACTATGACCCTATCTTATAAACTGCACCATAGTGGAACCAAGCAAGATAGCAGTCTTACCTTGACTGATTACACTATGACCCTATCTTATAAGCTACACCATAGTGGAACCAAGCAAGGTAGCAGTCTTACCTTGACAGATTACACTATGACCCTATCTTATAAGCTTCACCATAGTGAAACCAAGCAAGGTAGCAGTCTTACCTTGACTGATTACACTATGACCCTATCTTATAATCTGCACCATAGTGGAATAACGCAAGGTAGCAGTCTTACCTTGAAAGATTACACTATGACCCTATCTTATAAGCTACACCATAGTGGAACAATGCAAGGTAGCAGTCTTACCTTGACTGATAACACTATGACCCTATCTTATAGGCTACACCATAGTGGAACCAAGCAAGGTAGCAGTCTTACCTTGACTGATAACACTATGACCCTATCTTATAAGCTACACCATAGTGGAACCAAGCAAGGTAGCAGTCTTACCTTGAAAGATTACACTATGACCCTATCTTATAAGCCACACCATAGTGGAACAATGCAAGGTAGCAGTCTTACCTTGACAGATTACACTATGACCCTATCTTATAGTCTGCTCCATAGTAGAATAATGCAAGGTAAGCTTGCCTTTTCGTAACGATATAGTTTTCTTACGCGAGTGAGTGTGAGATCGACCTTTTGCCAACCCCTGCCTTTGATCATTTCGGAAGGACACTTTGAATTACCAAGCGATGAAAAACATTCAATGTGAACTTCTCGTGTCGCCCTCCAACAACGAAATAGAAAAAACGAGTTCCGCGACTTGACGTGTAAGGTGTTGTTGGCCTCATGCCTATTTGGTGCTTAAGTTGCGATAAGGCACCGATTTGTAATGGCGTAGGCTAAGATCCACCTTTTTCTCCTTGAATACTATTGTTTTGGGTTCGAAAATATACAGGGTGTCAAAAATCTTCTTAAAATAATGAAATAAGCTAAAAGGTTTTCGGGATTTATGTCATGAATTAAGTTTATCGGTAATGAAGTAGCCTATGTGGGTCAAAGGACTGCATGAGAGGCCAATAAAGCGTCGGGAGGGGCAGATAACAGGAAGTGTGCAAGTGAGAGGAAGCTATTTTTATTTTATTTTTTATTTATTTAGCACCGCGTCTTACTACCCGTTCGGGTTATACGCCTAAGTACTAATTACGCTAATGGATTAGGAATTGGGAAGGTTGAATATAGAGGAAGTGAACCCGCATTTGCGTGGAGGGAGAGTGGAAAATCATTTAGGAAAAATCACTCCCAGTTCACCCGACCGAGATTCGAACCTCGATCTCCCCGTCCTCGGCAGTCGGGCTCAACACGACAAGCGCGTTAGCCAACTACGCCACCGAGGCGGGTAGGAAGCTATTAAAGGAAGCTATTAAAGGAGGAAGAATGGCGGAGGGATAGAGGAAGATGGAGGCATTTTATTAAACCGATCTGGCCATAGGCTGGGAATGGTATTGGATGTAAAGAAAAAACACAAAAAATATTTGTTGGATCGCCTATATGGTGAAACCCTGTTAGACCTAACCCCGGTAGTCCGAAATTCCGGATAATCCGAAGACACTTTTCGGATAATAGAAAAAAAAAATTAAATTAAATATATTTTATTGGTTAACAAGCTCAAAGTTAAAAGAGAATATTGTAGGAAACAGTTGATATCTGATATTAAATGTTTAATATTTACATGATGTAGTCAACACAATATGTTTTCCTGTAACTACAAATAATTACAGTACATGTTAAGTGTTATACATCAATTAAATAAATTATCATTTAATTAAACTCTTTCAACTGTAATTTCTTAGGTTCTTGTGTACAGGGATTCTTACAACGCGAGCGCGCAAAAAAAAAATCCGCCCCCTCCCCCTTTTCATCATGGATTGACTGAAGGGGGGGAACAAGACAGAGGGGGGAGGTAAAGAAGGAGGGGCTGTGCGACCTCTCTGTTTACACACCCCTAAGGGCGGCCTTGAAAACTATTTCATTCTCTTACAACATTATCTATAATGACCGATACAAAGATTATTTTGGCTACACTAGAATATAATTTGAATGTACTTGATATATTCACGAGTTTAGAAGACTCAAAAGATCGACTTTTAATGGCGATGTACGAATCAAGGTCATCCATGTGGGTTTTCCAAATGGTGGGAGGGGGGTTTGGAGTCCCCATCTATTGGGGGTGTGACACCACCCTCTTCCTCGAGAGAAATTTTCAGGAATTTAACCTTGTGTGAGGGAATTTTAGAGCATATGTACATAATTTTTAGCTAATTATATGAGTTTCAAGTGTCAATTTTCATCAAAAAAAAAAAAAAATTCTGAAAAATTAACAAAAAATAAAATTTAGTTGTAACTAAATCTATTAAAAAGAAACATATTTTTCACAAGTTTATTGAACAGAACAAAATGAAAATAAAACTATTAGAAGGAATCGGAGGAAATCTACATTTTATCTTTTTTTTTATCTCTGTTAACTTTGATATTGATGATTCAAAGTTGTAATTTACAAATTGCAGTCAAACCCCAAATACACACAATTTTCTATATCGTTGACATTATTGATTTTATTAAAGGGTCAAAACGCTTCGACGAGAATCCAGACGGTTCGCCAAACACAAACTTTGGTGCACAAAGTAAATAGTCAAGATTAGGTCGTTGAAAAGGTTCGAACTGGTGGCCCATCGACTGAGCAAACACCACTTCATGTGATTGACATGTTCGCTGTGTCATATGGGGACGTTGGTTGTAATCTGACCGCGATGATAAGAGATGTATAGTCATTGCCGACAAATCATAGAGCCTGTATATACTTATTTAAAAAGGTACTGAATTTTTAAATCATTCCAAGAATAAAGAGATGAAAATTTTCCGGATAAAAATCACAGATAATTGAATCCCAGGGAAGGGGTTGTATTATATTATATTATATTATATTGAAGCACCCGCCTCGGTGGCATAGTTGGCTAACGCGCTAGTCGTGTTGAGCTCGACCGCCGAGGACGGGGAGATCGAGGTTCGAATCTCGGTCGGGTGAGCTGGGGGTGGTTTTTCCTAAATGGTTTTCCACTCTCCCTCCACGCAAATGCTGGTTCACTTCCTCTAAATTCAACCTTCCCCATTCTTAATCCATTAGCGTAATTAGTACTTAAGCGTATAACCCGAACGGGTAGTAATACGCGGTGCTAAATAATAATAATAATAATAATAATAATAATAATAATAATAATAATAATAATAATATATTGAAGAAAGTATTGGTAATGTATAAACTGAATTACAGCAGAACAGACTTTGTTGGCTGTTTTCAAGAAGAGCATATTATTTGTGGTTGTTTTTTATAATCCTTTTTTAAAGGTGGTTGTTGGTTAAGGAAGTTGCCTATCTGTGACGTCACGGATAGATGATCTTCCATGATTGTGAATTTACGTTTTACTAAGCGAGTTTTAAAAATATAACGAAATAAATGAAAGATAAATAAATTTCTATATAATTCTAAAAATAGTCCCTATAGAATTATTAATTTTATCTTTAAGTTTTTTTTTTGTAAACGTATTTTTTAATATAAATCATCTGCAGCTTAGACTAACAGGCTTGGTCCTGAAAATGTCATATAGTAGTAATCTTCCTGCCAGGATGTCCGTGGTAGCATATTATGTCTTTCTAGAATATGACACAAGAAAAAGGTCAAATTAAAAAATCAAGTCAATGTTTTCAAGGAGTAAATATTAAAGTGGCTAGGTAAACTTGTCAGAGGAATAGGGAAAGGGTATTTCAGCACATAGACAAGAGCCTTCTTAGGGTGAACCTATCATTTTCTTCCCTCTCTTTCTATTTCGTACACTGGTATCTAAGTGTGATAGTACTTAGATTGCTTTAGGTGCGTCAAGTGAAGATGCAGCCCGCTTCACAAAATAGCTTCGAAATCTCCAAGTAGGTAAAGTCGTCAAGAGGTCTATATTATACCGCCAAAGAGTTTACAAAACTTGTCTCGCTAGCAGGGAAGATAACAAGATAGTGCATATGACACCCAACTGCCCCAAGATAGTCTGTTCATCAGAACAATGAAGTCGAGAGAATGTTCTTCTATCTCCTAATGACCATTCCTGTGCTATATGACCTTGGTTCATTCCCAGGCGCCTGGAATAATAAATGTGGAGTTATCCTAGAAAACAGATTGGTGTACAGTAGAACAAAACGCTTAAAAATACAAACATATACCTTTTTTTTTGGCCGTCAATATTGATAACATTTTACTTGATAATTAAAATACTATACTACTCCATGGTGCCGGCTCCCAGTCGAGCCCTACCGACAGAGCTGGCCTGGGGAGATTGTAGTTCATGCTAAAAGTCATGTAATTATTATTATTATTATTATTATTATTATTATTATTATTATTATTATTAGCACCACGTCTTACTACCCGTTCGCCTTATACGCACTTACGCTAATGTGTAATGGTGTGGTGATTGCGAGATGAAATGGAGGACCTACAGTTTAACGTGGGATCCGAACCACGGTGGAGGGCCTGGCATTCCTCACATTCACAAGTTGTGATTAATACACGTCTTGTCAGAGGTGAAGGAAGGGTTTGGACAGTCAGATAAATCTGTGCCGGGAGCGAGGATTGAACCCCGGACCACCAGCACAGAAGTCCGTGGTTTTTATTGGCATTTAATATTTTAATATTATTCTTGAGGGTTGTACTTGTATAAACTACAAATTATTTAAAATACTGCTAAATTCAAACCTTTCTCGTCTTCAACACATTAGCGTTATAAATAAATATTCGTAAAACCTGAACGGGAAATAAGACACGTTTTTTAAGGTCCAGGGGACGCGAGAAAAGGTAGGTTTTATTTTACAGTTTTTACAGCAAAACTTTTTTTTGGTCAAAATAAATCAAATATTGCTCCAGTATAAAGCTAAAGTATTTAATGTTCTTCACAAGGTGATATCAACAGTTGTTGAATATCTGTCACGAGCATAGCGGCATTAGATGAGAAACTTTTTAAATGAAGATAAAAAGTTGTCATTAAATTCCAGGACGCCCTTGAAACAGATATTCAACAACTGTTGATATCAACATGTAGAGAGAACTGAACTCTAGGTTTCTACTGCAGAAATATTTGATTTATTTAAACAAAAAAAAATATTTTGCTATAAAAACTACAAAAATCACTTCCCTTTTCTTTCATTCTCTACATCTCCATCTTAACAAAAATAAACTTTGACGTAAAATTATATTAGATTAATAAAACTACTACGGGGTATAACCCATAGCTCTACTTATATCCCAAACGGAAAACACTACAGCAGTCGTCAGTAGGAAATCCGTCCCCAGGAAATCTATATTCGTCTCTATATCCCATCTGCACGCTTCACAGTAAGTCACCAGGAAAAAAAACAAAGCAAACAGGAACAAGATAATACTCAAACGATCGTAAAACAATACTTCTTGGTTTTCCTCGTCTATAGTTTGGCATGCAAAGCGGCGTGGATGTGCGGGGGGGATTTCCCCCCCCTGATGACTGCCGGGTAGCACGCGTCGATTGCATTATCGCCTTGTATCGAAGAGTCGTCATTCGCGTCTTCTCTCAGGTGTCACGTGATATTAAACCAAGTCATTTTGCTCCGCCGTTGACCTCATGATCGTTTTGTTATCGAAGTGTCATCTTACAACTTCTCTTAGAAGTCGTGCGGTATTAAAACAACTCCTTTTGCTCTTGTGTTGATCTGACGATCATCCTCTGTTATCGGGTGTCATCTTATTTGATGCGGGCTTCACGTGTACGATCGAGAAGATGTAATATAAAGATTAGTTTTGCAATCTGAAACCCTACAAATTTTACGTGATCAGTGAGTGTGTGTTGAATGAAACAATGATTGTGAAACAATACATTTTCTGAACGATAAAAATTTTAGATTTTTTTTTATGCGTGTGGAAATAATAAAATGATATATTAATTTTTTTGGATGAAATATATCGGGGTGTTTCAGATTAAGTTATGATAAATACCTGTACTCGTTAAAAATACTAAACATAATTTTCGTCAGTGAACATGCGTGTTGAAAATTTTTGTTCCTTTGAGCGGTGTAAAAAGCAACTTAAGGTCACGCTACGGAAGTTACATAAAGGCGACGCAAAGGCCAACACAGGTGAGTTTGTTAATTAATTAACTAATTGCTATGATAATTATTATTTACCCCACCGACCTCGTAGTTTTATAATCACCTCGGATAGAGGGGAGGGGGGGAAGGTGTTTTGGCAGGGATTTAGTTTGTTTTGATTTTCTAAATTATAACGACCGTAACGTTTTGGAACCGCTTAACATGAAATAAAATAGGTTAAATTTTCAACTGAAATAATTTTCATTTATTCTGCCTCAACACACAATTTGGGAACCCCTGGGTTAGCCACAAATCGCCCAGTCGTAAGGATATTCGATCTGGGAGCTCCAGTTTTATTTTAAATGTAGATTATATAATAGGTATAACTTGAATTATGAACCAACAACTTTGAGGGTACAAAGCTGAAATTAAATTATATCTGGGCGTAAGAGAACAAAAAAAAAAGTTGAAAACCACTACCTTAAACACGGTGTCTACTCAACTTAAACAATGAAATTCCCGACTTTTCCCATCTCCTGATCATTTCCTAAAATTTCCCGACTCAAAATTATGTCACACCCTTCTCTCCCCCTCCCCACGTTTTTTATTAATCTTTTTAAGAATAATAATAAGTTTTAAAACTTAAATAAACAAGGTTTTTTACTTGTATTCACATATTCTACTAGGAATTAAAAAAATATAGCTACATACAAAAAAGATAACAGTTTGGATCAAATTGTAATTTACTGATTTAATGATTATTATAATTCATATTTTTGATTAAAACAAAATTTTCCCAGTTTTTTGTAGTTGCAATTTACCAAATTCCTGACTTATACCCGATGATTCCATTTCCCCCCCGGATGGTAGACAAACTGCTTAGACCATGCTCTTGTTTTACTGTAAAAAGGGTGTACGTTGTACAAACCTGCTAATCAAATAAAATGACGAATGGTTTCGTTCTGTTGGGGTGCTGAGTTCGATTCAAATTATATCCGTTAGAGAAATCTGATTGATATATATTTTTTTAATATTATTATTTACTGGTTACAGGTAGCTGGTTTATTTAGCGCCGGGGGTTTGACAAACCTTTATACATTTATGTGTGAAGTGTTGCCTATCTCTGATTCCACAGGCGGGCGCAACTATTTCATCTGGCTCTTACAGTCCATTCGCCACAGTAGTGTTGGTAACTGACAACTAGCGTAGGATTTACAAACGTTTGTTAAAAGTCACTAATGTGGGAACAGTTATTATTTCCTTGGTAATAAATAATAGATTACCAATCAAACGTGTTAATAAAAGTTTCTAAAAATACTTCTATAAGAATTACTATGACTTTTTCATAACTTATTTAAATAACAAAATAATATATTTATAAAACTTTTTTTTTTTTACAAATGTGACAACAAGAGATATAAACATTCATGAAATAATAAATTAAATTATTATTATTATTATTAGCACCGCGTCTTACTACCCGTTCGAGTTATACGTACTTACGATAATGTGTAATGGTAGGGTGATTGTGAGATGAAATGGAGGACCTACAGTTTAACGTGGAATCCGAACCACGGTGGAGGCCTGGCATTCCTCACATTCACAAGTTGTGATTAATACACATCTTGTCAGAGGTGAAGGAAGGGTTTGGCAATCAGATAGATCTGTGCCGGGACCGAGGATTGAACCCCGGACCCCCCAAGCACAGAAGTCTGACACCTTACCCCTAGACCACCAGGTCACCCAATAAATTAAAAAAAAAGCACTATATTCACACTTGTATCTAACTGGCCATCAAAATAAAATATTTATAAAACTTGGAGAAAGAGGCCATTAAAATATTAGTTTTAAAATAAAACGTTTTTATTTTGTAAACACATGCGCATGAATACAACATAAAACAGTTTGTTTGATGTCACCAACCGCTGTTTCTGCTAGTTCACCATCTTATTTCATGAAAATAAAGAAACCTTTTAGTAGCTCTCGTTTGTAAATACATTTTATCTAAACTACACACATTACTTCAACAAAAAATAAATTCATATTTTAATAATGTAAAAAACGCTTAAAAGAAAAAAAATAATTATAAAAAAGAAAATGGTTCGTTGTGAAAGTTTTGACCGCCAAAACTGAAAACAAATTAACATATGGTCTTGCAGATAATGGTTTGGCGTATGAATACATGAAAGTAAAACTGATAACTTTCGCTAGTTGTCACATACACTCCTATGGCGAATGGACTGTATTCAAGGGCGTAAAAAAGTTAATTTTTCTAGGGGACAAGGGTGGGTTCGCTAGAAAATGTTACTTTACCTCTAACCTAAAAGATTCTTGAATGTACCTCCCCCCCCCCTAGTGGGGTGCATCAATTTCCAGGGGGAAGGGGGAGTTCCGGACCCCAATGACCCCCACATTTCTACGCCCTTGACGATTTGGAGGAATAGTGGCTTAAGTGAGAGCTCAATATCAAATGTGGGTTTGTTTAATATTTGTATAACCCGCTTCGGTGGCCGCATGGTCAGGGGCGTTACCCTCACAATAGACTAGACTGCCGAAGAAGGGTTCAAGCCCGGTCTGGTGTATTGAGGGTGGTTTTCTTTAAATGTTTTTTCCACGCTACCTCCACGCAAATTCGGGTACGCTTCCTATAAATTTAACCTTTATAATCCCTAACACAGTGTAGTGATTAATTAAGCGTATAGTCCGAAAGAGTACTAAGAATCGATGCTACAATATTTTTTTTATATTTATGTTTTTCTTTCTTTTTATCATTTTTGGTAATTAAAGGCAAGCCTGTCTAAGGACATAGTATAATACTCATTTCTAGTATAGGGAAAAAAAATATCGATAAGAGCAACTATCGGTACCAAAAGAATGACCAAGAATATAATATATATATTAATTCGTTTCACGTATCCTACGATTGTTGAGTAAATATCTTCAAATTAAGGCATATTAGTGAGAAAGTTTATGCGGTGCATAGTACCTTTAATTATAATTTTTTTTTTAAATACTAATATATTTCTCAAAATGAGGCTGTGTGTGAAGGAAGCGATTGCTTCCGGTTTCTGTTCATGACGTCACAGCTACGGACCAAAAAACTTGACTCCCCGTGACTGTATATTATACGCCTTAACCCCTTCCCCTATTTTTTTTTGTTTTATATTTTTCCTTTATTTCGTGAATTTCTATTCTGAAATAATAAAAATCCCCCAATAACTTTTCCACGACGCACATTTTGGGAACCTCTGCTCTTGAAGGCCAAACACATACATTATTATTATTAGCACGCGTCTTACTACCCGTTCGGGTTATACGCACTTACGCTAATGTGTAGTGGTAGGGTGATTGTGAGATGAAATGGAGGACCTACAGTTTAACGTGGAATCCGAACCACGGTGGAGGCCTGGCATTCCTCACATTCACAAGTTGTGATTAATACACATCTTGTCAGAGGTGAAGGAAGGGTTTGGCAATCAGATAGATCTGTGCCGGGACCGAGGATTGAACCCAGACACTCAGCACAGAAGTCTGACACCTTACCCCTAGACCTCCAGGTCACCCAAACACATACAAAGAAGCTTATTTGTGTTAGTAGCTAGGCTACCTGGAGTCGATCTACGGACTCTTATAGAATCCAAGTTAACCTCCCTATTGCCTCGTTCACGGGGATGTTGCTTTCCACCTTATTTATGGTAAAACGGTGACGTATTTTTTACACATGTGCCTGTAAATTAACATTTGGTGTTGAACCGTGCCCGAACATGTTAACACAAAACACGTTTTCCTCGCTGAATATGTATTGTTTAATTTGACTGAAGGTGGGGGAGAGTTTGCGTGCCAGGAATACATCATGTAAATGTTTATTGAATTTATTTACCCACCACCCTCCCCCCTTCCCCGAACCAATACTCTCTACGAGGAAGAGATTTTTAACTCTATAAATATATATCCAGGAGGGGTAGTAAGATGGGGGGCAAAATAATTATTTATACATGAAAATAGCCTATATATATTATTATATATATATATATATTATTAATATAAGGTACAGGGGAAAAGGGGGAAATCACATTAAAAACATTTTCCAAACGACGATTTCATATCTCACCATAGACACAGGAAACACTTTTTTTATTTAATTTAATGACAGAGACCTCTTAAAGTTATAGAAGTTCTCATGATGTCTACTAGATGGCAGCACTACTCAATTTAAATACGAAGAGAGTCTTTAACATAATAAAGTGTATTAAAAGTATTTCTTGATTGATAATGCAGTACTGGCAATTTAATACGCAGACCTTTTACCTATTAAATTAATAGAAAGTTCTCATGATTGTCTACTAGATGGCAGCACTAGCTCAATTTAAATACGACAGAGACCTCTTTTAACCATAATATAAAGTGTATTTAAAAGTTCTCATGATTGTCTACTAGATGGCAGCACTAGCTCAATTTAAATACGAAGAGACCTCTTTTAACCATAATATAAATTACATTAGAAAGGTCTCATGATTTCTAACAGATGGCAGATCTATTCTCTATTTGAGTTAGAATTGAATTTTCCCCCTTTTCCCTGTACCCTTCACTTCAGTGGCACGTATCCAGGGGGAAGGGAGGTTCTTGGAGCTAAAGCCTCCTCCCCCTCGAAATCTAAACAAAAATTAATATTATAAAATATAGTAGTAACCAATTTATAACTAATAAAATACGGTAGTAATTAATTTCAGTTTCACTTTCTTAACCGGACTAAACATCGTGAATAATAAAATTTGGCGCGGATTCGGAGAGGGGGGGGGGGGGTTAAAAGGGTCAAGTTGACCCCCTTGTGAAAGTTATAAAATTAATATAAAAAACAAAATGAAAGTTCAAATTTTAGAAATAAAATAAACACAATAATTATCACTGCACTTACCTAGACCACAGGTCACCTTCATTTATTAATATTGTTAATTTATAAATAGGCATTTATCATTTATTAAAAAAAAGTGACAGCCGTAGATAACATAAAAAACTGGTTGACCATCCTCATTTAATTGTGTGTAATGCATTTTGCTTGTTTTCTTGTCATCAGGAAAACTTTTTTTTTTTAATTCTGTGTGTGGACGAACTTGAAACGGAGGAGATGGCTCTGCACGCGAGTATACAAGGACGTGTAGGGGTGCGTGTGAAGTGTACCTAGGCGTCTCTCGCCGACCTTGAGCAAGTTTCACTTGTTAGCTATAATAATAACAATAATAACACTGTAATAAAAATACACGAACGGTGTACTGGGGCAACTTTCTAGGCAACACGCCATAATGACGGTACCGGTGTCCGATGTATAGCAGGATACTGGTTGAAAGAACTTTTTTTTTTTTAGAAAATACAAACTTTTTTGCAGTCAATATCGATAACATTTTACTAAATTATTAGTTGGATTAAATAACCCAGCTTTTTTTTTATATAGCACAACGTCTTACTACCCATTCGTGTTATGCACCTAAGTACTGATTACACTAATGGTTTGGGGATTAGGAAAGTTTAATTTGGAGGAAGGCACCCGCATTTGCGTGGAAGGAGAGTGCAAAACAATTTTATGGAGAAATAACCACCCTCAGTGCACCCGACCGGAAACGAGCCCCGATCTCCTCCATCTTCGGCAGCCTAGTCTACTGCGAGAGTAGCACGTTAGACCACGCGGTCACCGAAGTGGGTCTAATCTATTATATTTTATTAATTACAGCTATAGCGGCATGTGAATATCATATTCTTGAAATTGGAAAATGACACCAGGACACGGGAATCGAACCCAGGACCTTTGAATCATTGCGTCAATGCTCTTAACCACTGAGCTATCCAGGAGTCGTCCCGCGCCCAGGCAGAGTCTGTGATGGACGTGTGTAAATCGTCAGATACATACGAACGATGAATTTATCGAGGCCACCTATTACTCGAGAGGGCCTTATGACGTCAATGGTATCTCAGTGGTTAGAGCATTGGCGTACTGAGTCAAAGGTCCCGGGCTCGATTCCCGTGTCAAGATGTAATTTTTCAATATAAACGATATAATATATTATTATTTTATAGGCATTTATTAATATCAATCTTGAGCAGACCACCGAGGACCGGGAGATCGAGGTTCGAATCTCGGTCGGGTGAACTGGGGGGTGGTTTTACCAAAATGGTTTTCCACTCTCCCTCCACGCAAATGCGGGTTCACTTCCTCTAAATTCAACCTTCCCAATTCCTAATACATTAGTGTGATTAGTACTTAAGCGTATAACCCGAACGGGTAGTAAAACGCAGTCCCAAAAAAATCAATCAGAAGCGGCAAATAACATGAATTGACGTATGAATACATGAAAGTAGTTTTTTTTCTAGATGTCAGATAAGGTTCTTCTTGTAAAATTCGTCTGTACCCCCAATGACGTCCACCGCGTTTCGATATCACTGCTGCTCTCGGGTGAATGGGTAACTGGGGCCCATGTCCGATATAAATTGAGTAGGTGTATGTTCACCCGCATTTGTGGGCACGCAGACTGAGGCGTCGTGGTTTGAAGTGGAACGCTTCACCGTGTCGTTGACCTTGAAATAAAGCTTACTAATGGTCTGATAAAGCAAAGGCCGTGGTTTGTCTTACGGTGTGGAGTAGTCGGGCGATGGAGAGTCACATTGTTCTCTCGGTGTGTCTGTGCGTGTGTGTCTGTGTGTGTGTGTCTGTGTGTGTGTGTGTATTTGTGTGAAGACGCCGCAATAATGTTCTCGTTGGTGTTATCGCTTCTCCCGCGCACCGGAAGTGGCCTCGGAACAGAGGATGTCACTTCCTCTCGGGTCGTCGTTTCTTTCACTCTTAGTTACACTTTCTCCACATTCTTGTCAACTTTTTTTTTAAAAAAAAGCAACGCGTTTCGCCACCCGTTTGAGGTTATAAACTTATCAATATCTATAAATTACGCCAATGTGTTAAGAACGGAGAAAAGTTGAATCAAGAGAGGAAGTGCACCCACATGCGCGGGAGGGAAGTGGAAAACCATATAAAGGGGGTGGAAAAAAACCTTCAGTAGACACGACGGGATTCAAACCTCGATATCCTCATCATTAGCGGTCCAGTCTATAGCGAGAGTGACGCCTTAGACCACGCGACCACCGAAACGAGTAAAATTTATTATTATTCTCATGATAAATCATTTTCCCCAGATACCCATTCTGAACAAAATTGTTAAAGTCACTTTTTGAAATATTACAAATTTTCAAAAATTCGCTGTCGGTACGATATAAATATTTTTAAGGCTGGAATCAACTAACGACATATAGGTCTAGTATCTAAATATCAATATTGAACGGTTGTAGCCCCGATTACAGACGGACAGATAGACATAGATAATTGTAAGATACACTTTTTTGATCTCGAGGTATTTGATTTTCGCGTTTACAATACTTTCTTTGTGTAAGAAAATAAAAGGTGTTTTTCCAAAATAACCCTAGGAAAGACGCTACCAGATTCCAGTGTGCTACAGTAGCCCCATGGCTTCTTTGGTGCTGACGACAGTCACAGCTGACTTCTAACAGTCAACATTTAGGTATATACCTATAATATTGTTGACCTTGTTCAGAAGTGACAGCTGCTAAACACATGTTTTTGCAGATCATATGGTTCGGCGTAGGGACACATAATTTGGTCTGGTGAACTTTTCAAAGCCATCATCTGTCAGCTGTCAGTCAGTACCAAAGAAGCCATGGGGCTACTGTAGTTTACCATCCATTCATTTATTACCCACCCGGGAAACAGCATTATGTATTTTGTAACGAAGATAAAAGATCTACCGACCGAGCCACCGAGTCGGGCGTCTAGAAGTTGAAACAATCCTGTAAAGAGAGCGCTAGAGTCGATGCTCCGGTGGCTAGGTCGACGCAGCATTGAAAGATAACGGCGTCAGTTGTTGACAGATGGAGATGGCAGCTGATGCTCAGCTGTTACTGGCAACAGTTGTGGGTACGTTACCGACAAACAGAGCACACACTACTATTCTGTTATCTAATGATAATGTTTTAAAAGTGGGAAATTATAGGGATGTATAGACAAGTTCGAAGAAAGTCGTTAAAAAAAAAAGACGCTCATTGCATTTAATTATCCGTCCATCCTCTCCTCAAACTGATAAAGTAAGGATGAATAAAATAGAAATAAGAGGTAATGTACCCGCATTTGCCTGGAGGGATGTTGAGAAACCAATGAAACATCTAGTATACCCGACAAAGAATCGATGCCCGACCTCCTCCATGCAACAGTCCGAGCAAAATGTCGGATGATTAGACCCAAATTCTGACAGACAAATTTATTGCGTTTAATGATTTGATACTTGGGGGGGGGGGGGGGGGGAGCAAACTAATGAACTAATGTTTGAAAAAATTTATTTACATAAATACTACAATCTTAACTATAAATATTAATATAACTCGGGAGAACAAATCGTTCGAGTTTTTATACACAATAATACTTAAATAAAAACAATCTCACCGAAAACATTTTTCGTACTTTTTAGATACCGAGACTATGATCTAGGGTCAAAGTTCCTGATTACATACCCAAGGTCCCGGGGTTCGATCTCCGGCGCTTTCAGACTGTTCTGTAAATAGTGGTCTGTAGCGGGGTCGAACTCAGCTTCGGTAGACAAATGAGGAGCTAATAAAATGAAATATATATATAGCAGCTTGGTCTAGAAAACTGAGATTAACGGCCGGAGGGTTCGTTGTTCTGACCACATGACACCCTCTATCCGCAGAAGTTGGCCATTTTCTTCGCCAACAGATTGCGGCCACACGGTCGGTATAGCTCGCTTGCGGGGTGACGTCATAAGTTTATATATATATATATATATATATATAAGTTATATATATATCCATATATCCATACTGCAGGAGCTGAATCAAGACCGGATTTGAAAGAGGGTTTGCCTGAGAGGGGGTATGTGACGGGGAGGGACGTACGATGTCCTTCCCTGGTCCTTGGACCGGTCCTTTTCCACAGGAACTGTTACCAGGTGTGAGCTAACTCAGATCTACCCCTGCGTGCGTGTACTGTTAAAGGGGAATCCGCTTCACACCACGTGCCCCCCTTTTCAGAGCAACAGTGGACCAAGTACACCCCTTTTTTTTTTAGCGATTGTACCAGCTGTTCTCTTTTAATTGTCGTCAAACTAACCTTACTCTGGTTCGAATCTCTGTTGCGTGAAAAAAGTGTTCTTTGTTGTTGTGATTCGATTATTATTTATGCACCCGCGTTTTACTACCAGTTCGGGTAATACATTAATTTATTTATTTTATTTATTTGAGATAATTAACGTTCACTTTCCGGACCGACTGATTATATCAGTACACGAGAATTTCTATGAGCAAGAGCGAAAGGGCCTACCAATTTTGCCGGGAAAGGTATTTTCACATACCTTCCAGGTTATTTTACACACAAGTGACATGAGGAACCGACGACTTTACTTCCTCTCCGATAGGAAGTTGTGCTACGGATTTTTATCGCTTAAGAAGCAGCCGTCATCCTCGACTGGGTTTGAACCCACGAACATCGGGTTCTGTGGCGTACAAAGTCGATCAGAGCCCCCAAAAGGTTGGCCCGGCCCCTGTTTTAACATACTATCCGGAGTTCGAAGCCAGAGCCCGCGGTACTCGGTCACGAGGACAGGAGGCCGATTGTACCCCGCCACTCTTTCCAAGAATCGACTCAGCGATAACTTTCTCGACGACACATCGACGCCATACAAGGGACACCCGCTCCTGTTAAACAGACGCCCCGGTTACGACCGCTGTCGCCCCCCCCTCCCCCCCCTCGGACCTCACCTTGTAAGGATCAATGACGACCATTCCACGAAGCTCCTAATGGTCAAGTCGGACCATTATCATCTTCTCAGGGGTGGTCCTCCTCGGGGTTGCCACATTTACTGATCCGTTACGAGGCAGGGTTATACAACGCGCGCTTTCTAAACACGATGCCTTAAAATATATATTATCTAAGACGGTAGCTCTTAAGGTGGGGATTTAAGAAACGTGAGGAAAAAAGGGGCAGTGTTTTTGGCAGTTCTTATAACAAAACATGTGTTTTTGGCCAAAATAAATTAAATATCACTCCAGTAGAAACATATAATTTAATTTCCTTCCCACGGTGATATCAACAGTGGTTGGATTTCTGTCGAGGGTGTCCTGGAATTTAATGATGACCTTTTCTCTTGATTTAAAAAAAGTTCCTCATCTAATACCGCTTTGATCACGACAGATATTCAACAACTGTTGTTATCACCGTGTGAAGAAAATTAAATATATGTTTGTACTGGAGCAATATTTGAGTTGTTGTTTTAGCCAAATATTATCTACTGTCATAAAAACTGTAAAAAATACTGACCTTAACTCTAGTTCCCCTTCCCACCCTAGGTTCACCTGTTTTTTAATTAGGAGAAAAATATATTATTTTATTAGTTGATGATAATTTAGTTTCTACATGGATTAATTTATCGCAAAAGAGTATTCTTATTTTAACACATCCTGTAGTTTCCTTAGGTTTTAAGAGCATTCCATACCAAAGGGAATTTGTAACAAAGGGTGCCACGAATTAATTATACAGGGTGCCTTCTTGATAAGAAAATTGAGAATAACTGCTGTAGACGCTTCATGGATTATAAATTATTTATTTCCAAAGTTTTACTAGGTATGGTACTTAAACGTGCATTTATATGATCACACACCCGCTCTAGTGGCCGCATGGTCTAAGGCGCTACTCTAGTTAGACTAGACTGCCGGTGACTGGGAGATAGAGGTTCGATCCCGATTGGATGTACCGAAGGTAATTTTTCCCTAAATGGTTCCCCCCACTCAATTTCCACGCAAATGCGGGCCCACTTCCTTTAAATTCAACCTTCCTCATCCCTAGCCATTAGCGTATTATTATTATTATTATTATTATTATTTTACACCGCGTCTTACTACCCGTTCGGGTTATACGCACTCACGCTAATGTGTAAAGGTAGGGTGATTGTGAGATGAAATGGAGGACCTACAGTTTAACGTGGGATCCGAACCACGGTGGAGGCCATGGCATTCCTCACATTCACAAGTTGTGAGGCGTATTTAATACATAAGCGTATAACCCGTAGGGGTAGTAAGACTCGGTTCTAATAAACTATATACATACCAACGTGTTACACGACTTACAAACTAGGGAGACTACATATTATAGGTACTACACACCCAGTATCGACACCTAGATATTTACTATTTGGATAACAAGGCAAACCATCTACAGTCAGGAAATATTTTCGTGAGTAGTACACGGAAATCGAACTAGAATCCCCGGACGTATGGCACACCATCATTTTGACTCATTTGGGGCAGTCTGAACCCTTGTTGAACGTGGGAACAGCGATCATCCTTAGCATTGGGCAGTAAAGTCATCTTCAGCTCAAATATATATTTTGTGTTCATTATAAATTATTGTGGACCATCCAATTAAACATGTCCCCATACTACAACTATTTTTGAAGTCTAATTTTCTGACTTGACTGACATAAATGCATTATTTATTATAGTGCCGTAAGATACGCCGATGTGGTATACACTAGGATCGCGATTATCCGGCCTCAAGGGGCGGCATTCCGAGCCAGATAACGAAAAGCCGAATAATGCGGAATCAAGTGTAAATAATTTTCAGTACGGGTTTGCCTAATTTTTTTTAAATTTACACAAAACATTTAATTTTGTTTTAATAGACAGCCCCAAATTTTTTTTATTGCGATATAAAATAGGAATACAGTAATTTTAGAGAGACAGTAAACGGGAAATAAAATTTTAAAGCTTTACCATACAGTGCTTTATTTTGAAATGGAACATCGGCTCCAAAGCAAGAAAAATGAAAATAGAGCATCAAATGGATTACATTATAAATTCAGTAAATGTTGGATATGTACCGTTTGTTTATTTTAAAACGCACTTTTAACACCGAGAACCGGATAATCGATGGCTGGTTAGTACGGAAGGCCGGATAATCGCTGACCTCGTTGCTTCTCTAATTTCAAGGTTTTTTTTTATTTCTCAAGGTTATTGGCTATTACTCCATGGACTCTACTTCGAAATTCCGGCTGAGACTTTGAGTGGCGGTAGATAAGGAAATAACCGTCAATTATGCGTGTAAAAGAGCCAACATCAATCAATCTCACCATATAATCAACAGTTTTAATTAGAAAAAACACAATAACGAATCTTGTCAATCCAATACGTATATAAGATATACCATCAGCACTTGAATCAATACATTGGCACACGGTGATTTGCAACACAAAGACATCTGGCAACTGCGATCAAAAGCAATAAAAGGATGTAAACATCGCACTTGGGACACTTTCGCTCTTTCCATCATAGCTGTTCCCCTCCTCCCCTCCAACAGAGGTAGAGAATTGGAAAGTGGGGTAAGGGAGGAGATGGATGTAGAAAAAAAACAGTAGAGGGGGGGGGGTAAAAAGCACACGACAAAATGATACGAACAGTCGGACGCGTAGTGATCATTGGCTTGGTTTGTTTATAGAGCGTTTCAGTGTTTTCTAATGGGCAGAATAAATGACAGTTCGATGTCATAACATTGGTTGACAAGAGGGAGGGGGGGCGGGTAACATCAAATATAAGTGATCGTTATCTATTTCCGGTATCATCCATTACCACCCCTCCCAGACTTTTCCTTCCATCAGGCTTGATTAGAGATCCGTCTTTTCCAAGGGAGGGTTTAAGTTCCACCGTCGGCTGGACTAGCACGTCAGTGTCAGAACGACCTCTATGAAGGACTGGTCGACTTAAATTACGATCTCGGTGGGGAAAAGAAAACAAAACTGTAGAAATTGCCAAACAAGTTGTGATGGACAAATTATTATTATTAACGGTTTAAAGAATAAGTTTATTTCTCTATGGAAAGTTAATTAATCTGAATTTATCATCTCTATTCCAAAAAATAATAATTTATTATTAATGTTTAGAGCGCGCGTTTTTGAGATATCATTCTCAGAATTAATTTTAATAACGAACGGGTTCATAATCCATTCTTAAATTCAAATAAGGAACAATGTATTCTCTATGGTTTAAACTCTCGATTGAGTTGATGCCGATCATGAAAACTAAACATGGCAGGAGTGTGTTTGCAGCAACAAATCTGTGAGACATGTGCTTGTCGATTTTTTAAAAGAAACTTTCCGAATTGTTTCTAGGAACGAAACTGTTTACATTGATTGTTTATAGTGATTTTCTGTAGATACAAAATAGATTGTTTATTTCATTATTTTCCTCAGAAATGGAAGTGATTATGTAAGCATCTTAGATTGATGTGTTTATGGGCCGGAGTCCTTCGAGCACAAAATAATAATTGAGGTTTTGTTATCCAGACGAGTCAATTAGCGCTAGTCTCTTCTCGGATTGCGGATTGCACGATCTTGAAAGATGAACACTGTTTGATAAAAACTCGGAACATGGCAGGATATGAGCTCAAGAGCGGAACTTGCTTTTTTCCACAAGACGGTCTGGCGATAAACTTTTAGTGTTGTGGCAACTCTTCATCATGCAAGACTTGTGGTGTATGTGTATGTATTGTTGTTTGTGTTTCAAAACTCATCGAAGGACAGGAAAAACATGTGAAGTTTCAGAGTAGAGTTTCGTCCAAATATTGCAGTGATTTGTTGTGAAGTGGGATAAAAAAAAAAAAGAACATCAAAAGTCTATTAGATATGAAATGTTTTAACAATAAGTAACTAACAGTTTAGTTTTTAAATGTCAAGAGAGCTATTCTTTTAGGTTAAAAATCTAGTTATATTCAAACTATTCTTTATTTTTATTTTTATGCTTAAAAAATGTGAAAAACATTTCTTTATTTTTTATATATGTATAAAAAAAAAGGACTTGTGACTTTACAGATGAATGAGTCGTGTTCGTTATGTAATCGTTATCAACAACTTCACTCCCCCCCCAACCCCTTTTGTTTCCGCGTTATCACAATGCGGGTTACATGAAGAACCTCCCCTTCCCCCTCCCCTTATTATTTGAACTTCATTCGACTTTGACTAATTCTCCAACAGCAGACGAGGAGATCAAAGAGTTAATTCAGAGAGCCAAGCCTATTTGGAATTAACTGAAAGTATGGTGAAATAGATAGATATACTAATTGACTTGGATGACGTGTGATAGATATCCTTGAAATAGGATCTAATTACGTATGAACAAGAGGAGTTGTGCTGGACGTTGCCAGGTTGAGGTAGATAATATTATAATTAGAGGAAACATTTGTACACAAGTGTAACGATTTCGTTCAGAACTCGTTATAGTGTTTACGGCATCAATAGGATTACTATGTTTGTTTGGTACTTTGCGAAGAAAGAATAGTTAATAGGCGGAGCAATATCGCAACTATCTATCTTGACTGAAAAATAATAGTTTTGTGCAAAATTTAATTTGTGATCAATAATAATAATAATAACACGTCCACTGGAGGTTGCAGTAAAACGCCATTAGCTCTGAAGGAATCGTATGGTAAAGTTAGATAGCGTCAGTTTAATTGTTTTTTGTTACTTTATCCATCCAAACAAGTGAATAAGTAAAGATTAAGATAAATGTGGTTTATTAAAATATTGTGTTCAAGTTAACCGACTACTATCCACGTAAAGATAACATAATTTACCTTTTTGCATTCCTGTTGAAGAAGAAGCTTGAATTGTTACGAAGAAGTACACATTTTTTGACAGCCAACAATGGAAATAATCAACCGCCACCTGAAATCTGCTTCGGTAGTGCAACGTAGTTTACTTTTTGAATTTCTCTTGATGGAGAAGCTGTTGACACATCTTGAATGAGGAAGAAATATATTAATTTTTTTTAAATATTGCCAACAATGGAAATAATCGAACGCCGCCGTAACTCCGCCTCGTCAGTGCAACCGTTCGCACTGCGGAGGTCTCGTTCTGTGCGCGCGTCGCTGCGCCTCATGGGTGCGCGGTGGCGGTCCAACAATGCGCAGTCCTCGAGCAGCGGCGTACCCTCGCTGGACAACAATCCCGAGTGCGCGGAGACGCTCAACTCTGTGCAGGTGCTGCGCGTCAAGGCGCTGCGCAGCCCTCCCATCATGACGTCGGACCAACAACCCCCGACCTTCTACCAACAGCAGTCCTGCGGCGAGAGCTCCATACTTGCCCTGGTGCGGCAACATTCCAAGGCGACGGTTTTACTCGGGGTCACATCCCCGACGGAGTACTTCAACCGGTTGAACAAACCTACCACCAACAGCGCTAGCGTCTCCGTGCCTAACTCCAATGCTAAACAGAAGCGACATAGGCACACATTGCTGTCGCATAACTCCCTACCCCGGATAACGCTACCTGCTTTGCCGAACAGCCAGGATGCTCACTCTCCCCCACACGTGGCCGCCAAGCGCAGGAATTCCATGTGGTCAACGTCCAAACCCAGTACGTAGACACAAATTAAAATATTATTCACGTGTTCTTGACAATACGTAAACGTACACACAAAAAATAAGAGATAGAATGTCAGAAAATTGTTCCATTTTCAAATTAGAAATCTTTAACCCGAAACCTCTGGTATATCGACATAGTAGATATGTAAGTACAGTATTCTAATTATGTGAGCTTACCATTTACCTTATATTTATTATAAGCCCTTATTTATTTATTTGTTAAATGTGTTGTTTCACAAAGAAATAGATCGTGACGCGCGTAAGGAAAGTCGGTTCCTCGGAGGTTATTTTGTGCCGCCTGTAGGGAAAGTAGGTCACCTCTGAGGTTATATTGTGCCGTCTCTGAGGTTATATCATGTCGCGCGTGAAGAAAGTTGGCTGCCTCTGAGGGTATATTGTGCCGCACGTAAGGAAAGTCGGCTGCTTCTGAGGTTATATCTTGCCACGCATAGATAAAATCGGTCGCATCTGAGGTTATATCTTGCCGCGCGTAGATAAAGTCGGTCGTATCTGAGGTTATATCTTGCCACGCATAGATAAAATCGGTCGCATCTGAGGTTATATCTTGCCGCGCGTAGATAAAGTCGGTCGCTTCTGAGGTTATATCTTGCCACGCATAGATAAAATCGGTCGCATCTGAGGTTATATCTTGCCGCGCGTAGATAAAGTCGGTCGTATCTGAGGTTATATCTTGCCGCGCGTAGATAAAGTCGAAGTCGGTCGCCTCTGAGGTTATATCTTGCCACGCGTAGATAAAGTCGGCCACCTCTGAGGTTATATCGCACCGCGTATTACTACCTGTTCAGGTTATACGCATATGTACTAATTACGCTAATGAGCTAGTGATGAGAAAGGTTGAATTTAAAGGAAGTGTACCAGAATGTGCATGGAGGAGAGTGGAAATTCATTTAAGAAAACCACCCTCATTAAAACCGGCCGGGACTCAAACCCCGATCTCCCTGTCATCGGCAGACTAGTCTAACACGAGATTGACGGCTTAGACCATGCGGATATTGAAGTAGGCCTCAGCGTATGTTTTTTGGCCATACATGGGTATCATATCAAAGGTTGTTTTTCCTTGCTTATTGTAAAACTGCCATGATATATTTAATTTTAGTTAAATAACTATACACGTAACAAAATTTGCTGTAAAAAAAACTCTGATATACTCCAAATAAAATTGAATTACAATTATATTATACTACTATAAAGCCACATGGCTGATCATCACTGACATTAATGTTTACCCACTTCCAGATGAGCTAGAAATTTGAAATTTGGCAAACTTATAGCTTCTAGACTGTAACCGACGGGAAAATTCCAAAAAGTAAGAAAAAAAAAATTAACCCCGAAAAAAATTCAAAATGGCGGAGAAACTTTAAAGTCGGTGCGATATATACAATACAATACAATACCGGTAAATTCAAGTTGTTACTTTCAAAACAATTCTGGAATTACATTAGTTTACATCCACTTGCAAAGAAAACTCACCGGGGGTTTGGGGGCGGAGCCCCCAACGATCAAAGTGAGTATGTATACACACCCACTTCCACGGTCGAACGGTCTAACTCGCAATAGACTGGGCCAATGCTGACGTGGAGATTGGGGTTCGAATCCCGGTCGAGTGCACACACACACATATATTGTACAGACTGTTCGGGGTCACATGAGCTCGACTTTTAAAAAACATAACACAGATGATGACATCTGACGTCACTGACTCACTCGTCGAGAATACACAATGCACAAGATTGCTCTCGTGTATTATTATTATTATTATTATTATTTAGTTTTTTTTGTGCGGGAAAGAAACATTTTTCCGCCACATGGTTTTAACAAAGCATTTAATTAAAACCTGCTTCCATACCCAACGCTCTCCAAATTTTCTCTCTCTCATTTTTTAATTATATACCATAGATGGGAACAAAGTATGAGATGCGTTGTGTGGGAAAGTTTATTTAGAATTTAAATGGTAAGTGTTCGGCAACTTAGTCCAGTCGGTAGCCTTTTAAAGCGCATTGAAATTTTTTTTTGGAGAAGCCGATGTTGATGAGAAATTGACACTATCTGTCAAAATGTGACAAGCGGGGTTTGGCGTGTGAATACATGAAAGTAGATATATATATATATATTTGGAACTTTGAGAAGATATTTATGACGTTACGAATATCGGTGAGAGTACAAATTAAAAAAAAAACTAAAAGAGGGGAGGGGAGGGGAGTGAATAGGGGAAAGAGGTTGCTAGACCAAGATTTCCATACGATACAGGTTTTATTTTTGAAAAAATATGAATTAAAAATATAAAAATTCGACACCTTAGCTCAGTTGGGAGCATATCTGCCTATTGAGCTAAGGGCCCCGGGTTCAATTTCCGGCATGGCTGGGAAAAAAAATTATCATTGATGAAAATATGGTTTAACCTTTTCACAATGATGAATTAACGGGCCGGGGACTGGATGTTGTGCCTGTCCTAGTCTTAAGTTAATTTATAAGGCATATGAAGTTATGACAGGCCTAGCAAGCTGGTAGTTAAAAAGTCCACGACAAATGTGTGCCCTAGGCTGAGCTGTCTGGTGCTGTGTTTTTCGACACGATTGTGTCATCAGCAGCTGCGCGAGATACAAATTTTTGATTTTCATAAATTCACCCCACTTACGGTATATTATAGTGGAAACTTGAAAGCTATATTTGCTACCTTTCAGGGTAAACGAAGGGCGCATTCGACCCCCACTTTTTTTTTTATGTAACTTTTCGATACCTTAACACAACAGTCAGTTGCACGTCTACCTATTTAGCCAAGGGTCTAAGGTTTGATTCCTGTAATAAACAAAAATTTAATTTAATCAATAATTAATTGATTTATTATCACATCCACTTCTGTGGCTCCATAGTCTAACGCGCTACTCTCGTGTTAGACTAGACTAATGAAGACGGAGAGATAGAGGTTCGAATCCAAGTCAGGTGTGCTGAGGGGGGGACAAACTCAAGTCTCTTGAGGACTAATAAGGAGTTATTTGAATGAAAAAAGTAGCAGTTTCTGTCTAGAAAACGGAGATAAACGACCGGAGGGTTCAATGTGCCAACCACATGACACCCTCTATCCATTGAAGTTGGCACTATCTTCGCCAAAATAAGGCAGCCGTTCTGTCGGTATGGCTCGATTCCGGTCTGACGCCATGGAGTTTTTTTTTAATACAAGTTTATTTTTTAGCTCTTATTTAAATTTCACTACGCTATGATTTTAAAATTTTATTTGCTTTGTGTTATTATTTGAGCAAAATTCTAATTTTGTAAATTTAAACCCAGCGTTCGATTTGTTTTTTAAAAACCAGACTTGCAGGAAAAGTTTATAATATTTATGAGACATTTCGGTCTCCAAGGTTTATTTATTTTGCTTAAAATTTTTAAATTTAGTTCCAATTTTTTTCTATTTAATTTTGTTTGTTTATATTATTATTTCAATTTTTTTTATTTTTGGTTTTTTTTTGTTTGCATTTGTTATTTTTCAGAGAGTCAGGAAGGAGGAATGGAGTTTCTGGTCGACGGACTAAACCTCAACAAAAACACAAAGAAGAAGTTGGATAAAGTGAACAGAATCAATATTCACCTTCACGGTAAGCGGTCGTTCATAGAGGGCGTAATCTCGATTGAGTAGCCATGGTACGGGTAATCGTCACTTTTATGACATAAACAGGGCCTCCAATATTTTATTACTAACAAATTCCCTGCGCTTTCCAGAAGGAATTCCTATTTTTTCCAGATGTTAAAGATTGAAGAAAAGAGTAATAAAATATAATTTCCCATCAAACTGCCTAAGTGTGAAGTCATTAAGTTTGATTGACGTGGAAATACATCTTTTGTCGCTTCACAATTCTTGTTTAAGGGGTGATGATTAAGACATGTTTGAATGAATGTGTTTAATTCTTTAGCCTACATTTTCGTCCAGCCAAAGAACAATTTAAACTTTCATTTAAATATCCCAAATGAACAACTATCCCATTATTTTTACTTAAGTTTACAAACTTCTTTGTGCTTTCCTGGGGTTTTTTTTTTCAGACACAAAAAATTCCCCATGTTTTCCAAGTGCATAAAAATTCATCAAAAAATGACTTAACTATTATATATATATTAAAAAATTTTATAGTTTTAAAAAATGACTTAGAAATATGAACAATAACTCTTAATGAATAATTTTTATTTTTCACCACATTTCACTCTCCTGTCCGGGTTATATGCATATATGTACTAATTAAACTAATGTATTTGGGACGAGGAAGGTTGAATTTAAAGGAAGCGTGGAGGAAGAGTGTAAAAAAAATTTCGGGAAAACCACCCTCAGAACGCTAGACCGAGATTCGAACCCTGATCTCCCTGTCATTGGCAGTCTGGTCTAACACGAGAGTTACACCTAAATACCATGTGACCACCGGCGCAGGTCCTTATCTATTGTCCTGATGAATTTGACACAGAGAATTTTTTTTTTAATTACATCTTTTCTTGGTCGAGTCATTTCCTGCAAATAAAAATAAAACCATTCGAGTTCTTGAAACAGAGAAAGGAAATTAAAGATATTCGTTTCCTGCTGGGATCTTCAAACAAAGTACCATTGTCTTGTAACCTATTTTATTTTTACTAAAAAAAACTTACATTGAATTATTTTTGGATTCTATTTAATTAATTTGTAGATTGTAATCTATTTTGTAATTCAATATTTTATTTATTATATGAAATAAATTAGACAATTTTACTTGCGATATTTAATGAAATAACAAAATGGCTTTTTTTAATGCTTCAGTCCAATTTACATAGGAAGAACTTTATCTGAGAGTTAGAAAAGTTATTAGATCTACTTTCACGTATTCATACATCCAGTCATGCTATCGGCAGCTGTCACAGTGGATAGATTTTATCAATACCTATAAAACAACAATAGTAATTCATATGAAAATCGTATTGTATTTGTCCGGTTACTTTCCTCGTGTAAACCCGGCCCAAATGACACTGGAGATGGGTAAAGTAGGACTGAAGCAACCTTTATGTTCTTTGTTGGCAGCCCTGTTTGCCGCGGTGGAGCATGGTCACGTGGACAGAGCCAGAACCATCCTCGAGTCCACAGACGTAGACGTTAACAGGTACCAACATAACGTTCTTAGAAATTTGGTTCACATAGGATTGTAAGGGTTGTGTGAAGCTTTGAAATGTCAAAGTCACTTAAAACTTCGACATCCACAATGATAATAGCTTCTTTGAAACATTTCAAAAATAGAATAAAACTTGAATATATTATGATAGATTTGAAATATTTCACTAAATATGCAATTATCATTTTTTTAGAACATCTACTAAACAGTATTTAAACACCGACTACAGGCATTTATGATGTAAGCAGCGATGCGTTCACATGTAAAGTAGCCCCATGGCTTCTTCGGTGCTGACTGACAGTTCACAGCTGATTTCTGACAGTCAACATTTAGGTATGTACCTAGATTTTGACTGTCAGAAGTGACAGCTGCTAAACACATGTTTTTGCAGATCATATGGTTCGGCCGTAGGGATACATAATTTGGTCTGGTAACTTTTCAGAGCTGTCAGTCAGCACCAAAGAAGCCATGGGGCTACTGTATGTCAGCATGAAATCATATTGAGTGCTTTGTTTTTTAATCCAAAACTTTTTTAACCCAGATAGACATAATGGATAGTTCAAAAATTACAGGTAGTGTTATGTGACAGCAACGAAACCATTAACTTCAACTTAAGCTTCAACTATGATTTATGTGTTTCAAGATTTGCTTCGACTTTGCTTCGCGTTTAAAACAGAAATGACCTTCGCACATCCCTACTGACTATGGTATATAATGGCTCATTTACTCGTGTTCAATATTTTGGGGCTCCGTACTTCAGCCGATGATTTGGCCATCTCTGGAATACTTTATTTTGGACTTGAGAGGTCAACATATCTTTTTCAATAGTTTCTTTTTTGCACAGTATCTTAACTGCGGTTGGGTCACCCACATTTTCACACAAATGGTTTAGAGATGAGGACGGTTGAATTTAGAAGAGACGTACTCGTGTCTGCATGGAAAAAAGCGGAAAACCATTTAGGGAGAAGCTCCTAGCCGGGAATAGATCCCTGTCATGGCGATCCAGATTTTTCAAACCGGTTACCAAACAAATGAGGTTATGTTGTGTTGCGTGTTCCAGTGTAAACAGCGATGGGTTGTCCCCGCTAGACGTGGCGGTGCTCAACAACAACCGGCAGTTGGCCAAGATGCTGGTGGCCTTTGGCGCTCAAGAGGGGAACCAGTGTAAGTATCCTGTACTGTTCTCTTAAGAGCTACACACCAATTTTCACAAGAACGCTCTTATTTGACAGCTATAAAAGTTACTAGATCTACATATTCATACTTCAAGTCATTTGCACTGCAGCGGTCACTTTATGTATTAATATTTTATCAGTACCTATAACCCGCCTCGGTGGCATAGTTGGCTAACGCGCCAGTCGTGTTGAGCTCGACCGCCGAGGACGGGGAGATCAAGGTTCGAATCTCGGTCGGGTGAACTGGGGGGGGGTTTTTCCTAAATGGTTTTCCACTCTCCCTCCACGCAAATGCGGGTTCACTTCCTCTATATTCAACCTTCTCAATTACTAATCCATTAGCGTAATTAGTACTTAAGCGTATAACCTGAACAGGTAGTAAGACATGATGCTAAATTAATTAATATAAAATAACAATAATAATATAGTAAAATTAGTAAAACTCCAACAATAAAACTTCCTAAAGAGCTAAAAAAAAGTTTTAACTATCTCTTTAGAGTGATATTTTCATTCAAACTTTCATAAATTGTTATTTATAATATTTTCTCGTTTCTGAATTTTTTCATTACTGGGCATTAGTTGTAAATTTAAGCTAACTATGAGCAAAGTATATTAAAAAAAACTCATTACCTTCACAAAGAACTCGGCTCACCAAAATGTGTGACCTGAAAGCTATTTCCTTGACTTTTTTTATGCCTTTCATGAACCACATATACTTTCATGAGTTTTTCATGACTTTATGACGGATAGACAACCCTGTATCAAAATAGGAATTAGTAAAGTATAATTTAAAGAAGATGTACTCGCATTTGTGGAGAGAGAGAGAGAGAGAGAGGGGGGAGGGGGTGAAACCATTTAGGGGTAAGGCGGGGGTGGGGATAAACTCGGTACATCCAGACGAGAGTCAAACACATACCTTCTTGTGACAGGCAAAAAGAGATTAGGTAAGACTGGTGTCTTAATCTGTGCGACCATTGATTTGTGTGAATTGTTGCCCGCTAAAATTCAGAGTGCGTGTGCTAACAGCCCTATTTGCTTTAATAACCATTTAAAACCAAAAATAAAGATATTTTAATATTATATACATAAATATTAATTAAATGAATACAGCTAGGGAATTATTTGATGGGGAATTTAATTAAAAACAAGGAAATATTGAGGAATTTAAATACTTGAATAGAAAAACTACATCTCGCATCTAAACAATAAAACAAACAAAAAAGAGTGTTTTTTTTAAATAAGTACTCAATGTAATAAACGAATAAAATTGTAATTTTTATAAAAAATAAATTGGTAAGGGTTTGAGAATTTTATATAATTAAATTTTTATACACCCAAAATTACTACAGCAAGAGAAGTGGACATAACTCTTGTTTAGACGCCTTAGCTCAGTCGGTAGCATGTCTTTCTGCTGAGCTAAGGGTCCCGAGTTCGATTTCTGGCATGGCCAAAAAATTTACCGTTGGTGGGTTTCCCTCTTACACAGTGACGAATTAACAGTTTGGTTCTGGATGTTGTGTCAGTTCTAGATTTAAGTTAGTTTATAAGTTGTGAGCTGATATAATCAGTCAGTTCAGAAAGTGTATGTTAAATACACTAAAATACATTAAAAAATAACCCTTACATTTGTTTTGAGGCTGCGAGAAAGGACTTGAGCTGTTCTAATATAATTCCGAATTTGAGCGAGTAACATCGGTAGTAGTATTCTTATGTGATGTTAATCTAATAAGGAAGTGGTTTTCAACACCAGACCACACCGCCAGATAGAGAGACTCGCAAGCTACCAACCTTAAAATAATAACATTTTTTACTTCTAACACATCCCAATTGCCATCTCGGGGCTACACGATATTAATCATGATAATGTTGTTGGAATGAGAAAAGTTAAATTCAGATAAAATTCATTCCCATTTTGGGGGATGGCGGGGAGGGAAATAGTGGGAAACCCTTTCAGGAAAAACCACAATCAATACCTCCAACCCGAATTCAAACCCTGATCTCCCCGTCATCGGTAATCCAGCCTATAGGGTGACGCTTTGTGCCAGGGGTTCCCAACTTAAAAGTAATCGAATCCACGAGTCTAGTGGCGGGCCGCAACATAATCGGCTCACGGGTGGAAGGAAATAGGACTCAAGCGGATACACAAGCTACTATAAGAGTCGGGTCGAATCCACTGTTATAAATCCAAAACTCCAATTTACCTTCGAATCCCGAATCTGAATCCTCGAAAAAAAATTACTAGCCTGAGAGGAAAGAAATATAACAGAATAATAGAAAATATAGATAGTAACTAAATGTAAGCATACTTCTTTCTCTATAATCCATTCACTATAACATTCATACATTCATTTAAATGTTAAATTACTGATCTGGGGTCTGGTTGTTAAGTTCATCCTATAATCATAATTGGTTCTGAACCACCAATAACCAGTATTAAAGCTATAAAACAAATTTTACTTGAAAAATTGAAAATACTTTCTTTTTTTTTTTTTATAGTTTGAGTCTCGAATCCTTAAATCCCAAATTTCCTTAAGGATTTGAGGATTTCATCCCTAGTTATTATTAAAATAGAGCGCAATTAAGTTTATTATTGAATAAACATCAGTTGGAGCTTTCAAGGATTTTCCCCGCCCAGCTCAAAACTTTCCATTTCTCGGCTAAAAACATTATATTTTACTACAGTAGATTAGTTTTCCAAGAAACATAATGGGCTTATTAGAAGAAGAAAAAAGGCATCATGGGCTGCAGTTGAACACCTACCTTTAGACCATGCGACCCCTAAAGAGGGTTGGATCTATTCATGACATCATACACTTGTCCCCTTGGTCGAGTGGTCATAGAGGCCAAATATGAGGGCCTTTGTTCCATCCCAGGTCATGTCTGAAAAAAAATTTTTTTTTTTATCATTCGGATACTAAAATTTTTCTCTTCTAGAGTTAGATAACTGTTTACGTCTTATTACCTGTTCGGGTGATATGCTAATGTACTAATTACAATAAAGGTTTTAAGGATGATGGTTATATTTAGAAGAAGTGTACCAGCATTTGTACCGGGAAAAAATACTAAAACCACCCTTAGTACACCGACTGAGATTCGAACCTCGATCTCCCCTCACATAAAATACACTTGCCTTAACCTTGCCCAAATAAATACAATATTATAATTATGACCATCAGTCTTACTACCCACATGGGCTATAGCATATTTACACTAATGGGTCAAGTATGAGGTAGGTATATTTAAGAGGTGATGTACACACATTTTCGTGAAGGAAGATTGGGAAACTCTTTATAAAATCCACCCCCAGTACATTCTACCATGATTTGAACCATGATATAGCAGTCATCGGCAGTCGAGTCTATTGTGAGAGGGAAACCTTAGTCCATGAGGCTACCAAATTAATATCATTATTATGTAATAATTAGGAGTGCTAGCCACTATATAAACCCTGTCGCTCCCTTTTGCTGATAGCCCTTCCCTTATCATCTTAAGTTGGGATGGAAGGGGACTTGAGAAAAGAATAATGTTTTTACAGCTTCTATAGCAACTTTTTTTTTTGTTCAAAATCAATCGAGTTCCCTTCCCTCCCCCTTTAAGGGGTCTGTAAATCAATACACTATATTAGTGGTGACTAACAAGCCGATCTTAGGTCCGGCACAGATTTATCTGATTGTGTATCAATCACAACTTGTGAATGTGAGGAATGCCAGGCCTCCACCGTGGTTCGGATCCCACGTTAAACTGTAGGTCCTCCATTTCATCTCACAATCACCCTACCATTACACATTAGCGTAAGTGCGTATAACCCAAACGGGTAGTAAGACGTGGTGCTAATAATAATAATAATAAGCAGATGCCAGGTCCCCACACATGTAACGGTTATCTCTTGTCTTCCACGGACAGTCAAGAGTCCCGAGTCGCTAGGGACCCACCTGAAGCAGCTGCTAGGGGAGGCCGAGAGGAAGGTCCAAGAGCTCGGAGGGGGGTTGTTACCGGTCGACGAGTCCTCCCCGGTCAACCACAACAACAACCGAGCCTCCTTCAGCATCATTGGCAGCCACCACAGCGTCGCCGCATCTGCCATGACAGGCTGCAGCGGGGGAGGGGACGCGGCCACAGACAAGCAGCTCATGCTCTGGGAGAGGAGGGCCAAGGGGCTCAAGAAGATGCTTCTGGGCTTCGACCAAGCCCGTGAGTTACATCTGTCTCTTAAGCTATGTCTTTCTCTGAGTTACATCCTTCCCTTGAGTTACAACCTTCCCTTGAGTTACATCCTTCCCTTGAGTTACATCCTTCCCTTGAGTTACATCCTTCCCTTGAGTTACATCCTTCCCTTGAGTTACATCCTTCCCTTGAGTTACATCCTTCCTTGAGTTACATCCTTCCCTTGAGTTACAACCTTCCCTTGAGTTACAACCTTCCCTTGAGTTACATCCTTTCCTTGAGTTACAACCTTCCCTTGAGTTACATCCTTCCCTTGAGTTACATCCTTCCCTTGAGTTACAACCTTCCCTTGAGTTACAACCTTCCCTTGAGTTACATCCTTTCCTTGAGTTACAACCTTCCCTTGAGTTACAACCTTCCCTTGAGTTACATCCTTCCCTTGAGTTACAACCTTCCCTGAGTTACAACCTTCCCTGAGTTACATCCTTTCCTTGAGTTACATCCTTTCCTTGAGTTACATCCTTCCCGTGAGTTACATCTGTCCCTTGAGTTACAACCTTCCCTTGAGTTACAACCTTCCCTTGAGTTACATCCTTTCCTTGAGTTACATCCTTTCCTTGAGTTACACTTCCCTTGAGTTACAACCTTCCCTTGAGTTACATCCTTTCCTTGAGCTACATCCTTCCCTTGAGTTACATCCTTCCCTCGAGTTACATCCTTCCCTCGAGTTACATCCTTCCCTCGAGTTACATCCTTCCCTCGAGTTACATCCTTCCCTCGAGTTACATCCTTCCTCGAGTTACATCCTTCCCTCGAGTTACATCCTTCCCTCGAGTTACAACCTTCCCCTGAGTTACAACCTTTCCCTGAGTTACAATCTTCCCCTGAGTTACAACCTTTCATTGAGTTACAACCTTTCATTGAGTTACAACCTTCATTGAGTTACAACCTTTCCTTGAGTTACAACCTTTCCTTGAGTTACAACCTTCCCTTGAGTTACAACCTTCCCTTGAGTTACAACCTTCCCTTGAGTTACATCCTTCCCTTGAGTTACATCCTTCCCTTGAGTTACATTTTATCACTTTTTCTTGGAATTATTTATTTTTGGGAATTTAACTCATATTAAGTTGTTCAGTTTCTGTGTTTGAATTTGACCTTACACAGACATTTAATATTCCATTTATATTTTAAACAAATGGAGGGAAATCTTAAGCACATTAAAATATCGATGTAGTATGCTCACAACTGTGTGGTGAATGTATAAACGCAGGTCCCCCAGATGTCCCGTTCCTAGTGGCTGTGGATGTGACAGGAACCAACTCTGTGACCGTCCGGTTCCAGGAACCAGAACAGCAAGACTCCGCCATCTGCACCAAGTTCAAAGGTACGTGACTGAGGATACACCATTTTGCATAGGAAGGAGCTTATCTGAAAAAAAAGGGAAAAAAAAGGAAAACTTAATTGATTTACTTGATCACGTATTCATACGTCAATTCATGTGATATGCAGCTGTCACTTTTGATAGATATAATCAATAAATATGAAATTAAAATAATAATATAGTAAAATGTTATATCAATGTAGACCACGATAAAAGTTTGTATTTTATAAAAGGCTCTTCATATGGAAACTAGACTGTAGCTCTGTGAAGAAAACATTTGAAGTACGCTAATCCACAAGGTCCTGGCGTTTTCTATCTGTCTTTATCCAACATCATCATCATCATCTGTTTATTGAATTATGAACATAAGAGGAAATAGGAGCATAAAAGAATAATAGAAAATGATAATAGTAATTAAATGTTATCAATTTTTTTTTTTTGCTAAAATGAATTCATTATAACATTTGTACATTTGGTTAAATTAATGGTCGAGGGTTTGGTTGTTAAATTTTTTCTATAATTGGGGCTGAACCATTACTTTACTTACCTCCATGACTGTTTCCAGCCTGTGGTCAGTTTTTTATTCAAGCCGTATATTTTCCACTACCGGCTTGCCTTATAATCTAACTTAAGACTAGGACAGGCACAACATTCAGTACCCAGGCTTTAATTTATCAATGTGAAAGGGTAAACCCATATTTCACCAATTATAAATTTTTCGGCCATGCCGGGAATCGAACCTAGGACCTTTAACTTGGTAGGCAGACACGCTAGCGACTGAGCTAAGTTGTCGAATTTGGAGCTGAACTTATAAAGCAGTATTAAAACAAATTAAAACTACACAGATCCAAAAAAAATTGGGGGGAGGGATTTTGAGTCTTATATGTTGTTGAATCCTAGATTTTGAATAGCCTTAAGGATTTATGTTGGTTTTTTTCTAGTTCAGTGGAGCTTGAACGATAACTTCAGCCCTCTGGCCGGCGAGAAGGAGATCCTAGACATGAAACATCTCGAGTACCAGGTGACTGATCTACAACAAGGTCACAGGTACTTCTTCAGGGTGGCCGCGGGGAACCTCAAGGGGTACGGCCAGTTCCGGCCGTCCACGCCCACTTCTGTGATGCCTTCCAGTGAGTCCGCCACAACCAGTATCATCTCGGTATAATATAAAATGAGTGTATAGCCTGAATGGGTGGTGAGAAGCGGTACTGCGAAAAAAAGGGGGTACAGGGGAAAAGGGGGGAGAAGTCACATTTCACACATTTTTCAGGACAACAACTTTTATATGTCAAACCTCACAAGAACCCCAGGAAAAACTTTTATTTTAATTAATTTAAATAATGACAGAGACCTCTTTAAACCAGAAGCTAAAGTGTATCATTGTCGAACAGATGGCAGCACTCGATTTGAGTTAAAAATTTACTTCCCCCCTTTTTCACCTGTATTCTTCAAATGTGATGAATTTGCAGATAAAGAAGTTTTTTTTGTAGAATTAATGTCGACATTGAACAATAAAGTCTAGGAAGACTCGTTATCATTTTTAAAATTTTCAAAACCATTACGAATTTTTTTTTTAATCTATTGTAAAAAGATGTGAAAATTCAATTGAAATAAAATGGGGCTTATAACCTGAACAGGTAATAAAACACAGTATTATTAAAACAAATTATTCTTAAAAAATACCACCAGATATATTTTTATATTGTCTTTCTTCTTTGCATATAACCCGAACGGGTAGTAAGACGCGGTGCTAATAATAATCTTACTTCTTATTCGAGCTGCATATTTACACTAATAGGTATAGATGAAGATGAAATTGAGATGAAATTTACCCAAGTATTTGAATGGATTTACTTTACCTCCATTACTGTTTCCAGATTTAGAGATTTGTAAGAAAATTTTAGAATAAAATTTGAGAAATAAAGGATTTGACCCATCTCTTGTTTTGTTTCTCGAAACATTTCTCTTTACCTAGATGCTCTCAGAGCTTAATTTAAAAATTAAAACAGGTCTTATTTGACAACAACAATTGAACTCGGCTTTCGACTTAGCTTCGACTTGTCTTCCAATATTCCAAGCTTTGCTTTGTATTTTTAAAGTGACCTTCACACATCCCTAATATTACTTATATATTTTGGAGTGCCATTTTCCCCGTCTTCGTGTATAAGGGACAACCTTACAAATGCGAATGTACGACACCACTCTGTGTTCAGGCTGGAGGGACATGGAGGGCGGGAACCAAGGTACGCCGGACGCCTCCAGCTGCTAGACGACCTGTTCGACGAGATCCGCAGCTCGAGACCTGAGCACGCGTCAGAGATCAAGGCCAGCCTGCAGCTTGGTGAGACGCCCGGTGTACAGCGCAGGAACCAGAAGAAGAAGACAACCATCAAACAGCTCTTCACTGTCGCCTCCAAGTTCCAGAAGAACCTGAGAAGGTACTTAAGTCTCAGCCGTCAAGTTTACTTGTTAAAATGTTTAACAATGAGGAGGCTAAATGGATAGATAATCTTACAGTCATGGAAATTTACAAAAAAAAAAAGTATACATAGTGATCTTGGGGTAGAGTGCACTCCTCAGGACCCGATGTTTGTGGGTTCAAACCAACTTGGGGTCGACGGATTTTTCTCGAGCGATAAAAATCCGTAGCACAACTTCCTTCGGAGGGGCAGTAAAGCCGTCGGTCCCTTCGGTCGACTGTGACGTGTAAAAAAAAAACCTGGAAGGTATGTGAGAATACCATTGCTGGTAAAATTAGTAAAGTCCTTTCGCTCTCGCTCATAGAAATTATTGTGTGCTGATTTAATCACTCGGTACAGAACTTATGTTAAATACTTAAAAACATATTAAATGAAATAGATTAACAAAATTTAATCAATTTACCAAACCACAAATCAGGGTTTCAAATTGTTTCCCATTCTCTGCCGCAGAGGAGTTTTCTAGCCTGCCTACTATACCACGAAGATAAAGTATTAGTGACGAATGAAGACTTCCTCCCGTTATAGAAGTGGACGAGACGTATCCTAGCTGCATTTACAACGACTTCCACTGGCTTATGAAGGTAACACGCGATAACTAGCTGTTCGACAGCAATACCAAATTAAACGTTCTGAATTTCCCGAATCATACTTGTGTAACTCAAAAGTGTGACTGTGCGTGTGTGTTAAACTTTCAAAACTTTGACTTGTTAAAAAAATAAAGTTTTTATAACTACAAAGCTTCAATAATAAAAATATTTACAGCTAAAATATTCTCTTATGTTTAATTATTATTATTATTCAGAGCTGTTTTGTAAATTACAAATAATTATCCACATGAAAAAAATAATTGAAATACTGGTAATTGAATTGGATGTTGAGATAAAAAGTAGATTTATCAGTTTATAATGAAATATTACAAACAAATTTGCAATAACCAGCTTCAATGGCCGCAAGGTGCTAATCTCGCAATAGACTAGACTTAAGACTTTCACTGACGGAGAGATCGAGGTTAGATTCTCGGTGTTGTATTGAGGGGCGGGGGTGTTCCAAAATGGTTCACCACTCTCCCTCTACAAAAATGCGGGTACACTTCCTCTAAATATAGCCTTCCTAATCCCCTAAAACCATTAGCATAGTTAGTACGTAAGTGTATATTCTGAACGGGTAGTAAGATGCGGTGATAAAAAAACAAACTTAAATACAATTATGAAGGCTTATAACGCAACCATTTTTAAGCATTTAGTAACAGAAATTATACAGACTTATGAAGTTGAGAGAATAACAAAATCACAAAAAAGGACAAAATTGTATTAATATAATAGATTTATAAATAAAGTGTTCTATTTCATTAACATACTGTTTTCTTTTTAAATAATCACTAAGGTTTAACCTAGAAGGAAACTTTTATATTATCATAATATCATAGTTTTTTCATTTGATGGGGGCATTCAAGAAAGCGCTCAGTACCGAATACGTTTCATAGATGCAATGAGATGAGAGGCATTTTGTCACGTTTCAAATACCACTGCTGTAGATTCGTTCTATAAAAATTTAACTCAAAAAATAAAGAGAGGTTTTTCTCTCCAAGAGTGGCAGGTAACTTGTGTTTTGCGTCTAGGTTGCGTGTACCTGGGATGACGTCAAGTCCCTACGCCAAGATATGGAGAAGAGTCTCAGTTCGTCCGCCGTCCACTTCAGGATAAAACTCTTGCAAGCCGCGGCTCAGATGCAGGTATACCAACATACATCTTTGTTTGACAATGAGGAGGACCATTGGCTAAATGACTATACAATAGGGATGTGACCCCTAAATCCTCAAATCCTTAAGGATATTCAAGGTTCAAGGATGAGAAGGAGATTGAGGTTCTAACTTCGGTTGTATGTACTGAGGTGTTTTTTTCCAAAATGGTTTTCCACTCTTCCTCCACACTAATTAGGGCACACTTCCTCTAAATTCAACCTTAACCATGCTTAACACATTAAGGTAATTAGTACATAGGCGTATAACCCGGACGGGTAGTCAGACGTGATACCACTGATAACGAGGGTCTGAAATGTCACCGAGGATTACATTTTGTATCGAATACAGTGAAATGTTCAATCTTGATTCTAACACGAAGTGCCCGTTTGTCCCACCAGACGGCGCTTTGTATCCAGGACCTCGGGCAGCTGTACCACAGGCCGATAAGAGACTCGCAAGGCACCTTGGTAATATCGACGGTGAACTACGTCCGCTCCCCTAAGACTGTGTCCGTGCTCAACTCCCGGTGGATCCCCCTCAGTAAGGTCCAGAAGAAGTTGATCGCCCACGAGGAACTGAATGTTGGAGATCTGCTCATGTCTTCCATTCAGGTATATACCCACTCGTGTTTTATTTTCAGGTATATTCTGGCTCGTGTTTTACATTCAGGTATATACCCACTCATGTCTTACATTCAGGTATATACCCATTCATGTCTTTAATTCAAGTGCATGCCTACTGTCTTTCATTCAGGTATATACCCACTCATGTCTTACTTTCAGGTATATACCTACTAATATCTTTCATTCAGGTATATACCCACTCATGTCTTACTTTCAGGTATATGCCTACTAATGTCTTTCATTCAGGTATATTACCCACTCATGTCTTACTTTCAGGTATATGCCTACTAATGTCTTGCATTCAGGTATATACCAATTCATGTCTTACTTTCAGGTATGTGACCATTTATGTCTTTAATTCAGATATATAACCACTCATGACTTACATTAAGGTATATGCCAGCTCATGTCTCGCATTCAGGTATTTGCCTGGAGAGCAGGGAAGCCCTGAATATTTTTGTGTTTGAAAGAAACAACAGAAAAACACAGGGGCAAAACACTAAAAATGTATTGAAATATTTGTGAACTTGGGACATTAAACTAAAAGCTCTAAATAGTAGGCCTTTGCATAGAAGGAAAATCAAACTGGAGAAATTAGCACGCCGATTCTTAAACACACGTCTTACCCTTCCCAGTTAACTTTGATAGTCTCAGGGTAAAGTGCTTGCCTCAAGACCCAATGTCCGTGGGTTCAAACCCAGGCGGGGTCAACGGATTTTTCTTGGGCGACCAAAATCCGTAGCACAACTTCCTATGTATGGGGAGTAAAGCCGTCAGTCTCATGTCGATTGTGACATGTAAAAGAACTCTAGAAGATATGTTAAAATACCTTTCTCGGCAAAATTGGTAGGACTCTTTGCTCTCGCTCGGAGAGATTCTCATGTGTTGATATAATTAGTCGGTTCAGAAAGTGCATGTTAAATACCCTAAATAAATAAAATAAATAAAAATCTTATTCTTCCTTCTTCCTCCCCTCCATTAGTCACAAATTAAAAAAAAAACTAGTTTATTTCACTTTTTCAGGGACAAAAAGAAAAGAGAAACTTTGGACTACAGTGACTACTTTGTAGCAATAAAATCTTCTCACGTGCCCTCTGGGCACGCTTGCTACAGGTTCGCCAAGCATGTGTTTGAACGCGTGATGGCCGGTGAGGGTTAGGACATGTCTACTAATGTGTCATGGTGAATGTTACATGTGGTGGTCTATTTCAGGAGCAGATAACTTACCACCAAGTGAGCAGTATAAGACTGAACAGGGGTCTGTACCTCGGATATCTCAAGATGAGAAGTTCCGTCGACCTCATCCAAGTGGTGGTCCCTTGCAAGACGCCCAACGTCCTTCCTCACTGCAAGATCCGAGACAACCCACACGTATCCTCGTGAGTAAGACTTTTAGCTTCGGTGCTAAAACACCACATGTCACAATACACAAGATCCTTTAAACAGACAAGTCTTTTAAGATGACATTCTGTTGGAGTTTTTTTTATGTAAATATAGTAATGTGAAACACAAATGGAGATTTGAACTGTGACAGTCTGGCTTTATGTGCTGACCACTTTATCGATGGCTGCATGATATAAGGCATCGATCTCACAATGGTCTGGGACGGCCATTGACGGAAAGATCGGGGTTCGAATACTGGTCGGTGTAGGCTACATGACGCGTTGGTACACTTTAAGACTCTGCTAGTCTTATATGCATAAGAGTGTCACCTGTGTTGTTTGCGAAAAAGAGTAACTCCCTTGTGAGGTCATTAACCCGTCCAATCCTGCCCATTTTGTTTCTGATGTCATTGACCCTATGTTGCAATCCTACCAGTTTTGTTCCATTTGCTATTTTGGTTTAAGGTTGGATATTGTGTTTGATTTTATTCGCGGCCATTGGTTCCTTTTGATGCCCGAGTTCATTTCACGTTGAAATCTCTTTTTGCAATGAGCGCTGTTTGTCTTAACCTAATTAAAATTCTTGAGTGGCCCATCTACGTATGAGTTTGGTTCACAAATCCGGCTTGGTTTCTAATTACCTAAACTCGTACGTGGATAGGGGGTCACGAGCCAGGCCTGGCAGGAGACGAGCAGAGTCCGGCTCGGCTCGCTAGGGCCGTCGGTGGGGCTTGGCTCGCCACTAGCTCGCTATTGGTTCGTACGTGGAGGGTACGAGCCGGGCTCTTGTATCTACATTGCGGACAGTGTGATATTGTCAGTCAGAAGAGCCATGTCGGCTTCCATTTCCAAATCGTTCAGGAGCCAAGCCCCGAGTTATTTGAAAAAGTTTTTAGAGGCTGGCTTTGTGGTAAATTCGTAGCACAGTTTATTCTAATAGGGGAAAGGAGGATGAGGTTTGGGATTCACTCATGAAGTTCACGGGGAGAAATTCACTGATGTCGACTTGGAGTTTATCAAGAAATAAGTCTGTTTCTTTGTAGCAACCAATTCTTAACCCACATTCTCCTCTTTTTATCTTTAGTTCTCATGAACACGCCACATTCGTCTAAAATGATCACCGTTGCTGCAACTTGCTTCGACAAACTCTTGTAGACACTGGAATGTTTTAGCAATGTTGGGAGTCAGCTCTTGCTAGTGGTAGACGTGTGTGTGAAATATGACCAAGTCGGGCTCGCGAGTAAGGCTCGGTTTTACAAGTATTAACCCGCCTCGGTGGCGTAGTTAGCTAACGCGCTATCGTGTTGAGCTTGACTGCCAAGGACGGGGAGATCGAGGTTCGAATCTCGGTCGGGTGAACTGGGGGGGGGTTTCCTAAATGGTTTTCCACTCTCCCTTCACTTCCTCTAAATTCAACTTTCCCAATTCCTAATCCATTAGCGTAATTAGTACTTAAGCGTATAAACCGAACGGGTAGTAAGATGCGGTGCTAAATAATAATAATAATAAGTATTAAATTGTAAAACTAACATAAAACTTCACATGTTTTAGCTGTGCCTTTGGCAAATAATGTCCTTTATTCAGATTTGAAAAAAATTAATAATCCTAATTACCGATTATATTTTAAAGTGTGAGAAAGAAATAGAGAATATTATAAAATGGCCTCACAGAGCCTAAGATAACTGTGGCGGAGCACAGTTTGAAAAACGCTGCCTTAGACCATTCGACCACCGAAACGGGCTATTTTTAATTGAGTAAGTAGTTTTATAAAGGACATATATTTCATTTGGTCACTGTAATTTTTTTTTTTTTTATCAATTCGAAGTGAGGAGTGGGAGTGGCTGAAGTGGCAAGCCGCGCGGCACAAACCTCTGACAGATGAAAGCTGTACCTCAGAGGAGGAGGTGGGGGCAGATCAACAGAGGGTGTTTGTAGAACTGGTCGCTGCCACGGCTAGGAGGCTGTTCTCCTACATGGAGGTCAGCAACCAAGACGCCCTAGCCCACAGGTAGGCTTCATATTCATAGCATACTGGAGCCACACTCCACCCTTCCTCACCTTTGCCTCTGTCTATTCCCACTTTCACTCATTCCCTCACTCCCCTCAACTAGATTCCTTTCTCACGCCTCTCTCTCTAAAATATTCCCTTGACCTGCCACAACTAGACAGACCTGAAGGTCACCAGCCCACCCTATGAACCTCTAATAGTGACCACACTTGCACTAAAGAATATTATTACAAGATGTGTTGTATATCCTGTTTCCATAGCAGGATTCGACAGGCTCAAGGGTTTTTAATATTTGAATGAAATCTCTCAAATTTTGAGGCTATTTACAGCAACAAAATGCATTTTACGACAAATAATTTAAAAAGTCCATTGATTGTCTGCCCCCCCACCATGTGCAGACTGTACAACACAGAAGTGGTGGACCTCAGTCCTGAAGTATCGTTCCTAATCATCGTACCGCCGGCGGAGTCTGCCTGCGCTGCCCCTGGACAGGCGGACCTCCTGCTGCAGAGGGGCGACCTCGTCTCCCTGCCCGTCCAGGTGTTTGAGATGGTCCATCTGGGTACCTACCAGAGAGACGTCATCTCCAGGTACTCCAGACTCAGCTGCATCCTGGAGCTGGACACCGTGCTAGCCCACCACAGTCACAGAGAGGTACGTCTGCCACGACTTTCTCACTGGTCTGCCGCAGGACGGGCCTTGACTCACACCTAGAAGAGTTACTACAGTCCATTTGTCATAGTAATAGTCTTATCTAATAGCTAGAAACATAGCTACAGTCCATTTGTCATAGTAAGAGTCCTATCTGAGCGCTAGAAAAGTAGCTACAGTCCAATCGTCATAGTAAGATTCTTATCTGAGCGCTAGAAAAGTAGCTACAGTCCAATTATCATAGTAAAGAGTCTTATCTGAAAGATAGAAAAGTAGCTACAGTCCAATTGTCATAGTAAAGAGTCTTATCTGAGAGCTTGAAAAGTAGCTACAGTCCAATTGACATAGTAAAGAGTCTTATCTGAAAGCTAGAAAAGTAGCTACAGTCCAATTAGTCATAGGAAAGTCCTTATCTGACATGTAGAAAAGTAACTACAGTACAATTGTCATAGTAAGGGCCTTAGATGACAGTTAGAAAGGGTATTATATTTACTTTCATGTATTCATATGTCAAGTCATGTGATCTGCTGCTGTCCCTTTTGATAGCTACTATAAATACCAATAAAATTAAAATAATATACAGTAGAGTCCCGATTATCTGACCTTAACGAGACCGACAGGCGGTCAGATTACCAAAATGCTGTATAGTACAGAAACAAAGGGATGGGTTGGAGCAAAACAAATCAAAATAAAATTAAGTGCAGAATAGATATGAAATAAGGTTTATTAGTATTTACTTCATAGTATGCAGTATGCAATAAATTTACAAAATTCTTTATTTTATTAATGTAAACACAATAAAGGATTCTTTTAAATAAGGTTTTTTAATCCTCAAATCTTGAATATCAGTAAGGATTGAGGTTTCTAAGGTTTAACTATATAAATCTTTAACTATCCTATTGGTCAAATCTTTCTGTTGGCTGTCCCGGCAGGCTTTCTCGTCGTCGGAAGTGGCAGCAGCAAAGGACCGCCTGTCCCAACTTCAAGAATTCCAGGGGCAGCTAAACTCCACGTGGAAGGGTGTGCGATGGCTGATGGACGTGCTGACCTTCGCCCGGGACCGCACCGTGACCACCCCCGGGGTCAGCATGAAACAACTCCTTTCCCTGACCACCACCACCACCGACAAGTCCGCCAGCTCGAGTCTCAAGCGCAGTCTGCTCCAGCTACCTCCCAGGGACCCCAAGCTAGTCAAGTCGAGCGCGAGCCGAGGGAGTTGGCCCGGCCCTGGGGCCCACCCGGGTGGGGTCGCCTGTCTCCTGGGGGCAGAGCTCAGTAAGAGCGAGCAGCACCTCAGCGGAAGAGGGGGGAGCAGGAAGAACAGCGGCGGCGGGAGCAGCGTAGGCTCCGGGACCAGTCAGTATCAGGGGCACAGTGACATGAGCGGGGCCACGTCTACGGCTCTCATGACAACCTCGGCTAGCAACGGCAGCCTCTCCTCGGCAGGTAATTCACCGTTGACAAGATTTAATAAACGTTATCTTGGAGAAGCATTTTCATTTAAACTTGATTCGAGCTCGACTAGGAAGTCAAAAATGCCTACTCCAGAGTTTCCTCTTTTTTCTTACCACCAAATTCCCTTTTATTTTCCAGTTTTTCCAGAAGTAGTTCCCATTTTTACAGGCATCTTAGATTGAAGAAAAGAGTAGTAAAATGTAATTTTCCACAAATGACCAAGTGTAAAGTCATGTGACTTATGTTTAAAACAGGATGATCTAAGATTGATTGGGAAAATACATCTTCTATAGCTTCACAACCCTTATTTAAGGGGTGCTTGATTCTTCATTTACTTTTTCGTTATTACAACGACCTACTATTTTAAACTTTAGTCAAATGAGCCAAAGTAACAAATATTCCAGTATTTTTATAGAATTACAAAATTCTTTGTAATATCTTTACACAGGTAGCAAATGATTGTAATTATGGTACTGACCGTGTCGAGGGGACCAGATTTCAATAAATTTAAGTTGTTTTAAAATTAACTCCTGGACACAAGAATTAAACCTGGGACCTTTGGCTTAGCGCGCCAATTCTCTCCGACTGAGATATCCAAGATTCCAGGCAGCATAATAGCCTTCTCGAGTCGCAGATGGTTGCGTTACCTGCTAGGTTGCGATACTATTGCTCACTCATATGTAACTAACGTTTTCCCACACATCCTTAAACTATGAATTAAGATTGACCTTGAGCACAGGACGAATACAGAATAGCTCAGTGGTAAGAGCATTGGACGCTGAGCCAAAGGTCTCAGATTCGATTCCTGTGCCAGGTGTAATTTTTAGACTAATTTAAATTAAAATTCCCTGTGTTTTCTCGGCTCTCTAGGTGTCCAGGTGCATGGCAACCCTGATACTCGGACAGCCCTGATGATTATGTTACTAACATGTGTTGTTTGGTTTGGCACTAGACGTGGCGTCTCGGCTGCCTCCCTCAAGGAGTGAAGACACGCTACTACAGAGGCCCCACACCAAGTGCCACGCTCGATCTCGTTCCTCCACGCTCTCCCCTCTGATGTCAGTGCGAGGCACAGGGGGGCCGTCGTACCCCCCGGCCAGCATGGTCAGCGTCACCCCCAACACGTCAGCCAGCATGCACTCGCTGTCGTCGGACGAGTCCAGTTCCGCTGCGGCGCCCCTCACCGCGACCGATGAGAGAGAGGATGTATCGGTACCGCACCCACTTCTGGGATACTACAGGTCAGTTTTGTATCGCGCGCAAATCACCCTCGCTTCACGGAGGCCCTCGGCGTGTGGAAAACTCTTTCTAACTGCTTGAAGAGGGGGAATGTGGGAATTTCTCTTTTACTGGATGAGGAAGTGTACCCACATTTGTTTGGAGGGAGTGGAAAACCATTTAGAAAAAATCCTAGTACACCCGACGAGATTCAAATTCCTGATATCGCCATCATTGGAAGTCCATGAATAAATCTATATACTTTATATGTTTGAGTAGTTTTCATAATATAAGGTTTTTTTCCCCCTCTTTTTTATAACATTTTACTCAGTCATTATTAGTTCTTTAGTTATCCTTTTATCTTAATAGAATAATGCTTGTAACATTCAGACAATAATAACAAAAATAGTTGCCATTTAGGTTTGCGCAAAAAACTCGGTAATGTAAAATAACATTTGTGATAGTTATACAGTTGAGTTATTGATCTCTTTTGTTGGAAATATTTTTATTGAAGTCAAATTCTGTTCCCGTTGTTTACAGTGGAACTCAAATTAAGGTAAACACAATCATTTGTTTATTTAAATAAGCTATAAACAATTGTTTATGTGTGTGTGTTTTTTTTAAATCTTCATATATACACATTCAAATTTGATACGCAGCAACTGCAATATTACATTTTTAAATTTTATTGGACAGAATTATTTGGTTTTCTAAAAGCTTACTAAATGAAAAAACCCCAACAGGAACCATATATAATATATATATATATAATATTATTCACCTCATTATAAGCCTTAATAAAATCCACTATTTTAAGATACATCTTAAAACAGTTTGCAAAGCACAATTTAAGAAAATTAAACAGTAAAATGCAGTTATTAGGATCCTAAATGATTTAGCTTTTGTTAGTTAAGTGTAAGGAGCTGTTGCAATAAATGAAGAAAATTTTATTGGAGTCTAATAAATAAATGGGTTTAGAAGCGAAAGCTGGCAGATTAAGTTTGATCACTCGGAGAACACAGATTGAGAACGATAATTTATGATTAGGTACTTCGAAGAACATTTCATTTAACATGTTAATGAATGGTTAATGATTTAAATATTTAGGATCAATTATAACTAGCACTAACCACATTAGATTGAAATTAGGATAAGAATACAGTCAGGAAATGCATGTTTTTACTCGGTCGGTACATTGTTGACATCTCACCTGATTAAAGGAACGTAGTTTCCCTGGTTGTTCTCTATGGGTGCAAAATATGGCCTCTTACCTTACATGACCAAAAATAACTTAGGATTTTCAAAAACAAGGTGCTTGATAAAATATTTGGTGCAAAAAGGAATGAGGCCATTGGAGACTGGAGGAGGTTATATAAGTTTGAGTTCTATATTCTCTACTCATCACAAAACATTGTTAGGTAAATCAAATCTCACAGATTACTGTGGGTAGGACCTGCAGCATGAATGGAAGAATCTAAAAAGGTGTTCAGGGTATTGACTGGTAAACCCAATGGGAAGAGACCATTGGGAAGACCTAGAAGCAGATGGGAGGATTACATTAGAATGGACCTGAAAGAGATAGAGTGTAATGAGGTGGAATGGATAGAACTAGCTCAAGATAGGAGTCAGGGTATAATGAGGTGGACTGGATAGAACTAGCTCAAGATAGGAGTTAGGGTATAATGAGGTGGACTGGATAGAACTAGCTCAAGATAGGAGTTAGAGTATAATGAGGTGGACTGGATAGAACTAGCTCAAGATAGGAGTTAGGGTGTAATGAGGTGGACTGGATAGAACTAGCTTAAGATAGGAGTCAGGGTATAATGAGGTGGACTGGATAGAACTAGCTCAAGATAGGAATCAGGGTATAATGAGGTTGAATGGCTAGAACTAGCTCAAGATAGGAGTCAGGGTATAATGAGGTGGACTGGATAGAACTAGCTCAAGATAGGAATCAGGGTATAATGAGGTTGAATGGCTAGAACTAGCTCAAGATAGGAGTCAGGGTATAATGAGGTTGAATGGCTAGAACTAGCTCAAGATAGGAGTCAGGGTATAATGAGGTGGACTGGATAGAACTAGCTCAAGATAGGAGTCAGAGTATAATGAGGTGGACTGGATAGAACTAGCTCAAGATAGGAGTCAGGGTATAATGAGGTGGACTGGATAGAACTAGCTCAAGATAGGAATCAGGGTATAATGAGGTTGAATGGCTAGAACTAGCTCAAGATAGGAGTCAGGGTATAATGAGGTGGACTGGATAGAACTAGTTCAAGATAGGAGTTAGGGTGTAATGAGGTGGACTGGATAGAACTAGTTCAAGATAGGAGTTAGGGTATAATGAGGTGGACTGGATAGAACTAGCTCAAGATAGGAGTTAGGGTGTAATGAGGTGGACTGGATAGAACTAGTTCAAGATAGGAGTTAGGGTGTAATGAGGTGGACTGGATAGAACTAGCTTAAGATTGGGTTATCATTGTTGGACACTAGAGGATATGTTTGTATTTGTTATTTTTAGCTAGTAAATATATTAATGTGTTGGGAATGAAGAAGTGTACTCGCATTTGTGTGGAAAGAAAGAGTGGAAAAGCATTTGGGAAAGAAACCTCTACACCCGACCAGTATTCAAACCCCAATCTCCCCATCATCATCACTCCCAGTCTTTTGTTGACCTCAGTGGTCTTGAGGTAAAGTTCTCGCCTCAGGACCCGACGTTTGTGGGTTCAAACCCAGCAGGGGTCGGCAGATTTTTATTGAGCAATAAAAATTTGTAGCACAGCTTCCTTAGGAGGGGAAATAAATCCGTCGGTCAGATGTTGATTTTGGCTTGTAAAATAACTCTGGAAGCCATGTTAAAATATCTTTCCCGGTAAAATTGCTGGTCCTTTTTGCTCTTGCTCATAGAAATTCTCGTTTACTGATATAATCACTCAGTTCAGGAAATAAATAACAGTTTTTTCCTACCTTCCTTTATAAAATTGAATCATTAATTTACCTATTGCATCACATTAATTCTTAATAATCATTTAGGGCTATATGTTGGTTTTTAAGTCTGACGTTTATATTTTCTAGTTCATGTCGTAACCTTATTGTTTTGGCCATCTTGTTTGAAGGTGTACGCGGCGTACGAGACGGGTCTCGCCAGCGGTACCAGCCTCAAGTTACACGTCACCCCTAGAACCATTGCCCGCGAGGTGGTAGACCTGGTGGTCAAACAGCTCAACATGGCCGTCATCCTCAAGGGCAAGGACGGGCCAATGTACTCCAGCGATAAACTTGCCAACTTTTGCCTGGTGGCCATCATCGGGGCGCGGGAGCGCTGTCTCCGCGATGACTTCAAGCCCTTGCAGCTGCAGGATCCTTGGAAGAAGGGGAGGCTGTACGTTCGACAGAAGCAGGACAAGTTGGCAGCACTGGAGCGGTGTTCGAGACACACTGCCTACCTCTAGACGCCAAGTTGAGTGATGTCATTATCATTCTGCGTTATATCCTCGGAAACTTCAAGAGATCTCATATTCAGCATCCTTGTCTTGGAATAAAGGGATCCGTACGTTCGACAGAAGCAGGACAAGTTTCCAGCACTGGATCAGTGTTATTGCAACACTTTCTACTCATAGGATCTCTAGATCAATGTTAAGCAATGACCCTGAATTGTCTTTCTGGTTATTTAAAACGCATACACACGACGGTTAGACAAAGAAATGACTTTGCATCCAACAGAACAATGGCAGGGTACAGTTTTCCTAACGCAATATCTACTTGAAGATTGTGAAAAATTATTCAGAACATTGCTAGTGTTTAACCTACCATAGATTACTTGGACAAAATGCATTAAAATTTGGTCAATCCACATCTTTAGGAATTAAAACTCCAAATGGATTAATTGTGTATCACACACGTCTTTGCCATTAGTATTAATGTTTATGAGTAGCCATGTCTATATATACCATTATACTGTTCTTGTAGTAGTTTAACCGACACCATATTTAAAGACCCATATGTTTTTCTTTCGCTGTGCTTAGAATCTTATTTGCATTTTCTAACATAATATCAATCATTGAATATAATTTATTTCAGCGAATATGTGGCATATGTTTCAACTCACGTAGTTTACGTCAACACAACAGCACAGCACTTAGATTTATGATTTGCAGCGTTGTGCTATTGAGATGTTATGTCATGCGCTTTTTTTTAATCTTGTATTGTTTTGCATCATATGACGTTTCTAGATAGGTGAGAGGTGTCGAATTCGAATTTTTTTAACTTGAAAATTCGAGTATTTGGAATTTTCAATTTTGTCGCAAAAATTTGGAGTTTAATTGATTTGATTAAATTCTCTAAGATATTATTGTATAGCAGATGATTCCTTGATATTTTCTTTTGGTTTGAAAATATTTAGCTTGTGCAATTGTATTAAATTTAATTAAAAATCCGAATTCAGGGGATTATAATTTCTATCGCAAAAAAAAAAAAGTAATTCTTTAAAAAAATTTGTTTGTATTTATAGTAGCAGAGCTATACATGGCTAGAAGGTAAACAGGAAAACCTGGAAAAGTCAAGGAATTTTTGGATCACAGGGAAAACAGGGAAATGTCAGGGAATTTAACTAAAAATAAGGAAAAGTCAGGGAATTAAAAAATATGTCTCAAATATCTCATTAATTTCGCATTTAAACACTAAAACAAATGTTCATAATACCTAAATAAAATAACATTTTAATTTTT